>CAUYON010030963.1:0-12466 GCA_963573935.1 Arctocebus calabarensis
AAACTCCTTTCAGACAATCAATAAAGCTATAAAATCATAAGTAAATGAAACTCAATTGAGACTGGGGTGAAAGAAGACAAATGCATCATCATCATCCACAATAATAACTAATACTTACTGAGCTATGACACTGCGGCAGACACTACTCTAAACATTTTATAGTTTCATCTCATTCAATCCTCAAGTTGATGTCACGTGGGAACTCAGAAGCAGACCTTCTCAAGGCAGGAAAGGGGGTGCCAGCAGTCTTGCTCAGGACTCAGGTGCTGCCTGCTTTCTCTTCCAGTGATGACAGGGCCTCTATGGGGCTACACAAGCCAAAGGAGCCCAATGTTTGTGAACAACACCTTAATAAGGTACCTAAACTGCGGAATAAGTCAACTGTTTTCCAGCCAAACTGGGCTGCTGATGGCAGAGAGCTCTAAGACCCTCACAGGACCCAAGCGCCTAAGAAAGAGCCCCAAGGCACGCTCCAACAGCCCCTGTTCTGGGGAGCCACTGTAGTCCCACCAAGTTTTGTATCCTTGGTTGCATGCATCAGCAACTCACAGAGTTTCTTCCTTTATTCCTGCCCTTCCTCCTTTTCCATTCATAACCCTCCTGAAGCAAACCAAGTATGCTTTATTACTATTCCCACTGTGGATGAGGAGACTCAGACATCAGCACGTTAAGGAACATGCATAAAGCTACATCAATCATATATAAGCTAAAAATCTAGATGGAAGAAAACTAAAGAATCAAAAACATCCATTTGTACACCCTTGTGCATAGCAGCATTATTCACAATAGACAAAAGACAACAGCAACTCAAATGTCCAGTGATAGATAAAACATGGTATATACGTACAATGGTCTATTACTCAGCATTAACAGGGAAGGAAATTCCGACCCAAAGTACAACATGAATAAACCTTGAAGATATGCTAAGTGGAAATAAGCCACAAACAAAAGGACATTTGTTCTACTTACATGACGCAGAGCAGGCAAACTCAGAGAAAGAAAGGAGAAGGATATTTGCCAGATACTAGGGGCCAAGGGGAAATAGGAAATGGGGAATTAGGGTTTAGTGGGTATTGAGTTTTCCATGTGTGAAGACAAAAATCTAGAGATGGATGGTGGTGATAGTTATGTAACAATGTGAATTTACTAAATCTGGTAAATTAAGTAGACTGAATCTACTTAATATACTAAGGCAGCGGTTCTCAACCTGTGAGTTGCAACACCTTTGGAATGTATTGAAGGGTTGCAGCATTAGGAAGGCTGAGAACCACTGTACTAAGGAGTAAAGCTACTTAAAAAACTTTAAAATGCTCATCCCTAGGTCTGCTCAGAGGAGCACATCTGGCTCAGAAGATGTCAGGTGCAGAGGAACTTCCGAAAGGTTTGGTTCAAGAACCAGAGAGCAAAACCCAAGAAAGCAAAATGCAAGGACCTTCAGCAACAACCTCAAGCTCAACAGCAGCCGGTGCCTGAGGTGGAGTTAAGACCAATTCCTCCCAAGAAGATAGGGACACACAACCCAGAATCCCCAGCGACAACTATCCGATAGCCTGTGTTTATGCAGATTCCCAGGCACCCTCATACAAACTCAGCCGTTACCCCAGTGTTAAGGCCCCTGCAGATGTCTTCCTTGGCCACAGAATAGTCCATTTTGGCTGCTGTCAAGACGCCAACATTTACTGCCTGTATCCTATTGTAGAATCCCAGGTCAGTGCCCCCTGCTTCCCTTCTAATGTGTTTGGCTGTAAACTTTTGCAAAGTAGGGAGAGACCCTAGAGGTAAAAGGTTACATATAAAGATTCCCACTCGAGAATCGTAGTGGTAGACAGACATCATACAGACAGGTGGAGTTCAGAAACACGTGATACAAGAGAAAGGCTCACAAGGCTACATCCTGTGTAATTCCATCTGAGTTCAGAGAGAAAGCAGGGAAAACTCACATTAGTGGCTGTTCATGTGAGCAGAATTAAAATGCTTCAAGTCTTAATTAGGATGGGAGAAACATGAGCAAATACATTCACTAAAACCCTAAGAACTAGCTGGGCGCCTGTGGCTCAACGGGCTAAGGCACCAGCCACGTACACCTGAGCTGGCGGGTTCGAATCCAGCCTGGGCCGCCAAACAACAATGATGGCTGCAACAAAAAAATGGCCGGGCGTTGTGGCGGGCGCCTGTAGTCCCAGCTACTTGGGAAGCAGAGGCAGGAGACTCGCTTGAGCCCAAGAATTGGAGGTTGCTGTGAGCTGTAATGCCACAGCATATCCAGGGTGACAGCTTGAGGATCTGTCTCAAAAAAAAAAAACTCTAAGAACTGTAAAAAACAAAACAAAACAAAACGGTTCAAATAGTAAATTTTATGTTAAGTATATTTTACTACATTAAAATAAAATTCATCAGGCTCAGCGGCTGTGACTCAAGTGGCCAGCCATGTGCACCTGAGCCGGTGGGTTCGAATCCAGGCCAGGCCCACCAAACAACAATAACAGCTGCAACCAAAAAAATAGCCCAGCATTGTGGCGGGCACCTGTAGTCCCAGCTATTTGGAAGGCAGAGGCAGAGGCAGGAGAATCGCTTGAGCCCAGGAGTTGGAGGTTGCTGTGAGCTGTGATGCCACAGCACCCTACCCAGGGCAACAGCTTGAGGCTCTGTCTCAAAAAAAAAAACAATTCATCAGGTAGTGCCCATAACTCAGTGGGTAGGGTGCCTGCCACATACACGGGGGCTGGCAGGTTTGAACCCAGTCTGGGCCTGCTAAAACAACAATGACAACTGCAACAAAAAAATAACTGGGCATTGTGGCAGGTGCAGCTACAGTTCCAGCTACATGGGAGGCTGAGGCAAGAGAATCACTTAAACCCAAGAGTCTGAGGTTGCTGTAAGCTATAACGCCACAGTTCTCTACTCAAGGCGACAGCTTAAGACTTTCTCAACAAACAAACAAACAAACAAAACAACAACAAAAAAAAACAATGCATCATAGCTGGGCACGGTGGCATATACCTGTAGTCTCACCTACTTGGAAGGATCACGTGAGACTAAAAGTTAAGGTCTAGCCTGGGCAACACAGCCAGACCCTGCCAGACTCCGCCTCTCTCTCTTTTAAAAGGTGTATCATATGTTTAAATCTTTCTACAGTTCACAGTGTTCAGCATATGTGTGTACAGTTGTGGTGAGACAATGAAATTAGAATTCAAATGTACTTCAATCTTGATGATGAAATGTATTAGAATGTTGGCTTGGCGCCTGTGGCTCAACAGGCTAAGGCGTCAGCCATGTAAACCTGAGCTGGTGGGTTCAAATCCAGCCCGGGCCCGCCAAACAACAATGGCTGCAACCAAAAAATGGCCAGGCATTATGGCAGGCGCCTGTAGTCCTAGCTACTTGGGAGGCGGAGGCAGGAGACTCGCTTGAGCCCAGGAATTGGAGGTTGCTGTGAGCCACAGCAATCTATCCAGGGTGATAGCTTGAGGCTCTGTCTCAAAAAAAAAAAAACTTTTTTATAACACAGGTGGTAGGTCAGAAGTCCTGTGGTGGGACACAGACTGTGAGTCAAAGGAAGGTGAGCCTGGCCGGAGTCAAGAGGGCACATAGACGGAAGAGTGTATGGGCAAAGGGCTCATAGACGGAGGCCAGTTAAAACTCCATGGTCTTGCTGACCACAGAAATCTGGGATTTCACCTACATGCAATTAAAAGCCACTAAGATTTAAGGTGGGAGACAGCAAAATGGGATCTAATACAGAAATGAGAGGTGTTCCAGGATGCAGTTTCCTCCTACCAAATCAACACAGTCTGACCTTTCTCAGAATTAGACTTGGCATCAGGAAGCCCAGGTTTCTAGTCCTGATTCTGTCACTAATGAAACGTTAGTCCTCATATAATTACTTACCTTCTGTGCCTTGGGCTCATTACCTGTAAAATAATCTCTCCTTAAAGATGTCTAAGGCCACAAACAACTCAAAAATCTCCTTTTCTTTTATTCTTACCCCCTCCCCCAATTATTTAGTCCTCTGAGTGTAGGCAAAAGCGAAAAGCCAGTACTATACTTCCAGCAAGACCTCCCTAATAATGCTCATGACCCGCTCTACAAGCCAGAAGGGTGCAGATCTTATTCTAGCCAACACCACCAGATAGGGAATCACAGGCTAGAATTTCCACATACTTCCATTTACTAACCAATTCAGGATTTCCACTGTTCCGAGGAATTGTGTTCCCATGGAAGGGAGGGGAGAATCAATCTAAGTATTGTAAATTGACTTTTTTCTTTGCATATTATTCAAAACATACTTTTCTTTTCTATCTTTCTTTCTTTCTTTTTTTTTGTTAAGGACAAGGTCAATATCTTGCTATGTTGCCCAGGTTGGTCTTGAATTCTGGGCCTCAAGCAGTCCTCCCAGCTCTGCCTCCCAAAGGGCTGGGATTATAGACATGAGCCACCACATCTAAGCAAAATACACTTTACATTTTAATAAAACAGGGTGAAATCTATTAAGCTTTCATGGCTTCAATGTTTTGAACAATTATGAAACTTATACATGTTAGATTAGCAGTGTTGGAAATTCACCATTTGGCTTTATTCATAACAAATTTCAAAAAAGAAGCCAGAGCTAGCAATGGGCTACTTGCTTCCAAAATATTACTAGTGATTTGATAAGTGGCATACATTATCTTGGATAAACAGATGTCAGATTATGAGTGGTGAAAGCCTTTTACAGGCCTCACAGGGAAGTCACAAAGAAAATCACCTAGGAAGTGCTATGAGGTTTCAAGAGTTCCACAACCCTGCCCTCTCTGTCCTCTGCAGTCTGAGGGCTTCAGATCCATGGTTTGGCCACCTAAGGAGAAAGGTACTAAAGTGATCAATACAAGATCATAAACACTAAAGGAAAGGTAAGAACGCGACTTGTCAAATTCAACCGAATGTGAATCTATTTTCACTTAATGGCACAAAACAACCTGTCAGCCTTTCATATGCTCTTTTTGGTAAATAATCTGCAAAACTTGAATATTCAAATTATTAATAATCAATTTTAGCCATACCCACTTATATTCACAGAAATGCCTCAGGATCTTAAAGTCTAAGTCAGTGGTTCTCAACCTTCCTAATGCTACAACCCTTTAATACAGTTGGCTCATGTTGTGGTGACATAAAATTATTTGCGTTGCTACTTCATAACTGTAATTTTGCTACTGTCATGAATCGTCATGTAAATATCTGATATGCAAGTTTATTTAGGCGACCCCTGTGAAAGGGTCATTCACCCCCAACAGGTTGAGAACCACTGGTCTAAGTAAAGCTGAATTGGGAGTAGTTTGAACAAGAAACCAAGGCATCTAACTAAATGTTGCAGACAAAAGTATTTTCTGCAGCGCTACCTAATCAAAGAAAGACAACAATAATATTTAAATCCAAACTGTTTTAACAAGACTGAAGCAAATGGGTGGTAACCTGGTAGAGGAGAGACAGCTTCTCAGTAAAAATTAAGAGTAGATTTCAATCCTATTTCTGAAGCCAGTTACACAAACATGACAAAGCATAATTTCTTAAGTCTTTGAAACAACTTCTGCTTAAAAAAAGTTAACAATAATAAATAATTTAAAATAATACATGTGATACAAAAGTGACTTCCAAATCACTAAACACTACTAGAAACAAACAGTAGAGATAAAAACACTAGAAGGTATAGAGGTAATTTTTCCTAGAAGCAGCACAACAGCCAAGTATTATAGAAAAAACACATAAAATGTATTTAAATGAATTAGGGTATGTTGGTACCCTCTTTAAAATCCTTTTTGTATCAATAGCCTTCACTCACAAAAGAAATAACCAATCTTTAAGTCTGTCCCTCTTCCAAATGAAATTCATTTGCTGTCTCACACAATCACCAGCAGTGGGAAGCAGAGAGTTGTTGCAGCAGCTAACCAGTGTGTGTGCGCCCTCCACCCACAAACCCACCTTCCCGAAGTCGGCCCAGCTGCATGAGAGATCCTGAGTTGATACAAGAGCTCTGTACCGTATCAGGACAAGCTTGTCCACTCTCACTCCTCAGACAGGTCAGAGAGAATTTGCTACTACAACAAGGACCAAGTCCAGAGTTTCATCTGGGAAGCATTATCTCTTAAGAACAGTGTTAAAGGGACTGGTTAAATAACAGTTTATCTAATGCTGCGAACCACAGGAATTGTATTAAAGGGTCGCGGCATTTAGGATGGTTGAGAACCACTGATCTAAACAAAGGAAGATCACCTAATATTGCAAAAAAACTTTCCAGCTTCCTATAAATGTTTTCCTTATATAGTTAGGGAAAACGTTGCAGGGGAAAGGGTATAAAACTTGTTTTAAATGACCTCAACTATGTTAAAAAGAAAAGTTCTCATGAGACTTGTCTTATCAGCAATCAAAATATGGTGCTCACAGGGGGAATAAACAGATTAACAATACAGAGGAGAACAGATCGAAAGCCCAACAACAGACCTAGTATTAATATATCAAGGTCCTTACAACATGCTAGTAGGATATTATAAATCATGAAGAAGAAATTCAATGTAAGGAATTGAAATAATTACACATATAAAAATTGGATCCCGGCCAGGCATGGTGGCTCACACCTGTAGGCCCAGCGCTATGGGAGGCCGAGGCGGATGGATTTCCAGTGCTCACAGTTCAAGACCAGCATAAGCATGAGTGAGCCAGAGTAAAAGACCCCGTCTCTACTACCAGGAAAGAACACCGCCGGGCGCTGTGGCCGGAGCCTGTTGGGAGGCAACTGGCACGAGGAATGACTACAAGGAGGGACAATGGGAAAAAAAAAAGGAAACTAAGAGTGCAAGCCAACTGAAAGTAAAAGCAAAAAAAAAAAAAAAAAAAAACCCCACACAAAAAATTGGATCCCTACCTTACTCTACTCACAAAATTCCAGACTTTTCAGATTTTAAATATGAATACAATTTAAAAGCTACTAGAAAAAACTAGGATGTGGGAAAACACGTGTAGAACAGAGTGACTAGAGTTGTGCAGCAAACCACCAAGGCAGCAAGAGGAAGATCCGCCCGGGGCATTTCGGCGGAAAGGTCCTGCTGACACTGTGAATTTGGACTTTTGGTCTCCAGAACTGTGAGACAATAAATTTCTATTGTTTTAAGCCAGGAAGAAAAAAAAGAGAAAAAAGAAAACTCTTTTAAGAAAATAATAATACAAGTGAAAGACAAAGGCTAATCTAAAATCCAAAGAACAGAAAACTTGAAGAGGCAATAAACACATGAAAATATGCTTTATGCTTAACCACGCTAAGTAACTGGGAAAATATGAATTAAAATGAAAAAGCATCAGACTGGCAAACATTAAAAAGCCTAAAAATACCAAGTGTTGAAGATAATGTAAAGAAAAGGATGAAGAAAAGAGAACCCTCAGTAACTGCTTCTGGGACTACACATTTCTGCCATAGTGTGCAGAAAACTATGGCTACATGTAGCCTAATTCTAAATTAGCCCTACCCTATGAATGACTATTACCACTCCAGGTATACCCTAAAAAACTCTCACATATGCTCACAAAGGGACATATGTTGGAATTTCCAATGCAGCATTATGGGTACTAGCAAAAGAAAACTGTTTAAAGCACTGCAGATGTTCACTGGTAACAGAATATACAAATAATGTGGTGTTAATGTGCAAGAGTACTACAAATACTACAAAACAGTTGAAATGAATGAACTAGGGGTACTTATTATTATTATTATTATTACTTTGAGACAGAGTCTCACTAACTATGTCACCCTTGGTAGAGTGCCATGGCATCACAGCTCACAGCAACCTCAAACTCACTTCTCTTACCTCAGCCTCCCAAGTAGCTGGGACTACAGGCGCCCACCACGATGCCCGGCTATTTGTTGTCAATGTTGTTGTTGTCATTGTTGTTTGGCAGGCTGGGGCTGTGTTCAAACCCACCATCCCTGGTGTATGTGACCAGCACCCTAGCCACTAAGCTATAGGCCCCGAGCCTAGGGGTACTTATTAACATGGCTAGATCTCAGTAACAGGCAAATGGCAAATGCTACACAGTAAAGTTAAGCATATTTAAAACAATGTTTATGTTGTTTCTGGATACATAAATACATAGGAGAACTATAAAAACACAGACTAGATTTATTATTATAGTGGCTGTCTCTGGACAGGAGGCAGAGGTGAAGAAGATTAGAACTCTACAGAGAATATTAGTGACTTAACATTAGCTTTAATGGTTGGAAAGTATTTAAATCTGAAGAACTAAAATAGTAACATTTTCTTTAGGTGGCATTATGTGGAATATTATTACATTATCTTCTATACTATTCTGTAATTTGCTATTGTTTTCAGTGTACCAAAAACACTAAGTAGAAGCAATGAAATATTAAGAACATTCTGCTCTGGGTATTGAGAACAAAGCTTGGATGGGAAGGAAACTATTGCTGTAACTATTTTTCAGTTTTTCATAATAAGCATACATTAGTATTAGAATTAGAAAAAAAATCTTTTTAAGAAGGAAAAACTTATTCTGGAAGACTGAGGCAGGTGGATTGCTTAAGCTCAGAAGGTTGAGACAAGCCTGAGCTACAGCAAGACCCCAATCCTAAAAATACCCAGGCGTTGTGGCAGGTGCTTATAGTCCCAACTACTTGGGAGGCTGAGGCATAAGAATCACTTGAGCTGGCTCAGTGCCTGTGGCTCAGCGGGCTAAGGCGTCAGCCATGTACACCTGAGCTGGCGGGTTCGAATCCAACCTGGGCCCGCCAAACGACGACGACAGCAGCAACCAGAAAATGGCCGGGTGTTGTGGCGGGCGCCTGTAGTCCCAGCTACTTGGGAGGCAGAGGCAAGAGACTCGCTTGAGCCCAGGAATTGGAGACTGCTGTGAGATGTGATGCCACAGCACTCTATCCAGGGTGACAGCTTGAGGCTCTGTTTAAAAAAAAAAAGTCACTTGAGCCCAAGAATTTGAAATTGCTATGATGTCATGGCACTCTACCAAGGGTGACAAAGTGAGACTCTATCTTGAAAATAAAAAAATTTTAAAAGGGGGGCGCCTGTGGCTCAAGGAGTAGGGGGCTGACCCCAGCCAAAAACTGCAAAAAAGAAATAAAAAAAGAGAAAACGTATTATGCAAGTAGGTAGTTAATTAGATTCCACTGAGTTCTGGAAGTTCTTATAAATGTGACATCTACAGATCTATCCTCTTGTTGCTCTAGTAAAATACTCATTTGAGGCAAAGCCTTGCTCTGTCACCTGGGTTGGAATGCAATCACATCATCACAAACTCTTCTTCAAACTCCTGAGCTCAAGTCATCCTCTTGCCTCAGCCTTCCAAGTAGCTGGGAATACAGATACATATCACAATGACCAGCTAAGTTCTTATTTTTTTTTTTTTTTGGAGACAGAGTCGGACCCTTAGTTGACTGCCATGGCATCATCATAGCTCACAGCAACCTCCAACTCTTGGGCTCAACTGATCCTCTTGCCTCAGTTTTTCTATTTTTAGTAGAGATGGGGTCTCACTCTTGCTCAAGCTGGTCTTGAACTCCTGAGCTCAAGCAATCCACTTGCCTTGGCCTCCCAGAATGCTGGGTTACAGGTGTGAACCACCGTGCCTGGCCTAATTTCTTAATTTTCTGTAGAGAAAAGGTCATGCTATGTTTCCCAGGTTGGTGAGGGAAAAGTGCACGTTTCACACATAAAAGAAACACTGTGCTAGCCTTGAGTGTTCAGTAACATCATTACAAAATAAATTAAGCAGGTACCCAGAGGTGTGGGGGAGAAGTGTTATGCATTTCCTTGGGTGCCTCAGCACTTTCTTGTCTTAAAACCACCACTCAAAGTGGCCCCTGACTGCTTTACTATACTATAGTGCCCTTAGCTAACTGTAATACTAAAATCTCCACCTAGTGGGAAAGTGTAGTACTATTAACAAGATATGGGTTGCATGACAGTAGATGACAGTACTGTGCCAGACTGACTGTTTCACCATGAACATGCAAAGACATAATACACAAATTTCCCATTACTCACGGGACAGAGTTAATTTGCAGAGTGCCCAACCTTTTTCTTTCTCTGCTGCACTGAAAGAAGAGTTGATCTGGGCCAGACACCGAATACGCAGCACTAGCAAAAAGTTGATGGAGGGAAGGGAAGGCAGGTCCGTGCATACTTTTTTTTTTTAGGGTAGGGTTCTTGGTTATTTTTTTTGTTTTGTTTTGTAGAGACAGAGTCTCACTGTATCGTCCTCGGTAGAGTGCCCTGGAGTCACAGCTCACAGCAACCTCCAGCTCTTGGGCTTAAGCGATTCTCTTGCCTCAGCCTCCCGAGTAGCTGGGACTACAGGCATCCACCACAGCGCCTGGCTAATTTTCGATGCAGTTTGGCCGGGGCTGGGTTTGAACCCACCACCCTCAGTATGTGGGGCCAGTGCCCTACTTGCTGAGCCACAGGTGCCGCCCCCCACCCCACCCCCGGGCATACTTTTCATAATATCCACCACCACAGATAAGCAAACACAGTCCTCACTATCCACTGAAAGCAACACCACAAGGTAGAAGATATGGATTTTGCTAGCACAAGTATCTGTGGAGCTGAGCACAGTGGCTTACACCTGTATTCCTTATATCCTGGGAAGCAGAGACAGGAGGGTTGCTTGATCTCAGGAGTTTGAGACCAGCCTAAGCAAGAGCAACACCCTATCTCTATTAAAAATAGAAAAATTAGCTTGAGGCTCTGTCTCAAAAAAAAGAAAAAAAAGATTAAAAATAAATCAACCAGTATGGTAAATCATGTCCTCCACAAAATATTGTTTTGCCTGCCCCAAGGTACAATCGTTCTTCTCTTAGCACACAAACAGAAAAGTGACTCAGGAACCCATTTGGCCAAATCTAGCAGTCAGTAGAGCTAATAGCAAGAAAGATCCCATGTCTACAGTATTGCTACAATGGCTTAATAATTAAAAAGTAGCACAAGGATAAATAATCCCAAAATTCCGAAGCGTGTCTTACCAATGTGATGTCCCGGGAAGCGGCAGCAGCACTCATATGCAAACTAGGCTGCCTCACAGAACTGCTGCAGTCCAGGGCTCTGGCGAATGTTCCAACAGCACTGAATAAACCACAAACACAATAAGAAAAAATTAAGCCTATTTTTTTTTATATTAAAAAAACATATTTGCGTAAGGAGTGAAAAACTATAAAAGAAAAAGCAAAGCAAGCTGTTGTATGATTGGGAATCAAATATCAAATAAAAAGTATTTTCTTTCCAGAAAATTTAATAATTGACAAGTCAGTCTACCACAAATTGGTCCTTGTAATTAAATCAAGAAAAAATAGCTCATGTGGGCATAAAGAAGGAAAAGGAAAATCTAATATAAAATGCCATGGAATAAACCATTTGTATCCAAATTGGCTCAAAAAATAAAAAGTCAATCAGCTGCAGATTGTCTTAGCAAGTTCTAGCCCAAATTATGAAATCTCGGCAACATTTTTCCATGAAATATCATTAACTACCCTTCATGTAGTTAATATCATTAACTACCCTTCATGATTCAAAACAAAATAGATTTCTACTAAAATCCCATTTTAAAAAAATTACCACAATGTTGATTTTCATTTCATGATTTAGAAGGCCTTCCTCTATGTAAGGATCCCTAACCCAAGAGGTACAGCAAAAAATGAAGATAAATTCACTGCTTACTGCTCATATTTTATACATTGCCTGAGGAAGACATTTTTAAAAGCATTTCAATGAAAATGTAACACACGTGCAGAAAAGTATACAATGTATAGTGATTTAGTTATAACAAAGTGAACACATCCATGTCACCAACATCCAAGCCAAGAAAGAACATGACCAGCATCTCAGGAGGCTCCTCATGCTCCTTCCCAAAGGGAGACACCATCCTGGATTCTACCACCACAGATTAGTTGTGCTCAAATAGTATCACAGTATAGATACTCTGGGAAGCCACAATAGAGGATCCCTTGAGCTCAGGAGCTGAAGACCAGCCTAAGCAAGAGTGAGGCACCTACCCCTACTTCCTAAAATTAGAAAAAATTAAGACCAGGTGTGGTGGCTCACACCTATAATCCTAGCACTCTGAGAGGCTGAGGCAAGCAGATTGCTTGAGCTCAAGGAGTTCAACACAAGCCTGAGCAAGAGCAAGACCCTGTCTCTACTAAAAATAGAAAATTAGGCTCGGCACCTGTGGCTCAACGGGCTAAGGAGCCAGCCACGTACACCTGAGCTGGTGGGTTTGAATCCAGCCTGGCCCGTCAAACAACAATGGCGGCTGTAACCAAAAAATGGCCGGGCGTTGTGGTGGGAGCCTATAGTCCCAGCTACTTGGGAGGCAGAGGCAAGAGACTTGCTTGAGCCCAGGAATTGGAGGTTGCTGTGAGCTGTGATGCCACAGCACTCTATTCAGGGTGACAGCTTGAGGCTCTGTCTCAAAA
>CAUYON010030964.1:0-57480 GCA_963573935.1 Arctocebus calabarensis
TTTTCACTGAGAATAAGACTATTATGTTTCCAATGCCTGGGGCAGATCGTAAAGCAAATTTATGAGTAAGGTGGCTATCATTTTAAAACCTGGGTGCTCATTCACAGAGTCTCTGTTTCTATCTTACTGAAAAAAAAAAAATTTCAAAATGAATACATCCAGTAATAAGTAATGGGTGATTTAAGATAGTACTTCCAAAAATAATTTTCTATCAAAAAATTAAGGCGTTCTAATAGCTGAATTTTATGCTTTGGCAGAGACATAGTAAAAAAAATGAAAATTAGGAGCAAAGTTCTTCTCTGAAGCTTTCAAAACGCACCTCTTTAAGCAGCTGGTTTTCTGCTTTGACTACTCATTTAGGAAGATCCTAAGAGTGCCTTGAACCATTTGATCCAAACAGCTGCTGCTAGAACAACTCATGAGTGCCATGTTTACTGATATTTCACTGGATACCAGATTTATGCCAGTAATTTTCAAATGTGTTCTGAACTGGAGTAACTGAATTATTTTTCACTTGTCTGCTTCTTGCTTCTTGAGGAGACAAGAAAAAGAATGACCAGAAATCAACAGGTGTCCTTCCCCTTAAAATTATATCATTTTACTATGACCAAACCCTTGTCCTTGGAGGGTAGAGCAGGGAAACCATAAGGGTGTATCCTTTTTTGTTAATAAGTAGATAGATAAAGGAAGCACCATAACTAACTCTTAGGAATTGGGCTAAATGATCCATGCCTGGAAATGAATCAATCTTACATGGTATGTAGGGTATTTTTTGACTAGAATCCTGAGATATCACCAGAGGTAGCCATCTTAATAACCAAAATTGTGAATCTGTCTAGAGTTCCTGAATGTTACTTATTAGGATATAGAGTTGAATAAGAGCTCTGAGATAATTAAGTGAAAATTCCTTATTTTCAGAAGAAAAGCTAACAGCCAGAAGCTTCTGTGACATTCTGAGACTCAATGAACTAGTTTCAGTCAAATGCCTTTTCTCATTTCTTTTCTCTTTCTATTGTGTGACTTTTCCATCTGGGCTTTCTTAGAAACAAGAAAATAATCATTAATTTACCTAATGCTACTCCCTCAGTTTTCTTATTTTAAAATTTAAAATATTGGCTGCTTAGAGAAATAAGGTAATTAGCCATGTGGATAAATCACAAGGCTTTCTTTATGTGCCATTGCATTTACGATACTCTTCCAACTAAGTATGAGAAGTTTGATTTCAGGGATAGGCCCTGAGTTTCCTTCATGTGTTTCGAAGTCTTCACATAATTTCTGATATGAAGTGGGAATTAATTGATAATTAGATGAATGAATGAATAATAGATAAACTTCTAAAAGAATGAAATCATATCCTAAGTCTATTATAGACTTGTTGGTATGATTATACAAACAAACCAGACATTTAGACATTGGAAACTGTTGTTTCATTCAAAGAAGTTGGTTAGAGAGAGAAGACATACCCTCATGATGTGATCATTGCTAAAAACATTTTGGGAATGCAAACTTTCAATTGCCTCTAAGCCCGTGGCACATTTTTTTGAACATCATTAAAACTAAAAATTTTTCATCCTTGGAAGGTGAAGGTTTAATTTTTGATAGTGATCAGAATAGTTTAGAAGCAAGAGTGTTCAAAATTATTTCATTGTGTTAAATAATATTATTTTTGGTTTGCAGAGGCTCCTACTGTTAAGAAAAAAATATATATTTTTTAAATCTTGAGGTGTGATTGCTTCACACAAATTGGCTCTGCTCACGTTTCCAAAACTGGATTCAATTATATTATATTGAATTATAATATATTACAATTATATTACAAATCTGATTTTCCAAAGAGACAATACATTTTTAGGAATTAGATTGAGCTTATTCTTGAATTACACATATTTTTAAAAGCACGGCATTACTTGATATCTATACCTCTGATATGTGTTTTGATCTCTAAGTTTTTTAATTCTATGAATAACTTTAGGCTATCATAGTTAGCCTGTGTGGCCTTGCTGACTTTGGTTTTCCATTTGTTTATTCAGTTAAGATATCATATAAAGAAGCATTTTTTTATAGTCTGTTTTCTTAGCACATGCTTTACAGACAAATGAAAATAATCCCATCTAATCCCATCTCTGCCACTTACTAGTTAAATGATCCTGGCCAAGTAAATTAGTTTCTGTATATGTCAACTGGGAATACTTATGTTAGGAGACAGGTATATGGAATAAAATATATAAAAGGTCTGTGGCATAGCTTCCTTAATTTGACCCAATTGCCCACAATCTGATCCATCTTCCTCCTTTAAGCTAAGCACCAAAACTTTAAGTGTCTCTGAGATATTTTTAAAAATCTGTTATCCAAGTAAGTTAAGAAAAGTGTGCTCAAAGAGCAATGTGCTACTTTTATGGACACTACAAATTTTAAATATTTACCTTGGGCTAGTGGTCCCTTCTTATAATTGGCTCCAACCATGCTTTGAACATCAAAGGATCATTGTATTAAGAAGATAGCCAGTAGGAATTTTTTAAAAAGCTGTTTCTAAATAGCCAGTGATTCCAATGATTCATTAAAATACTTTTTGTTTCCTTAGGAAAAAAGTTTCCACATACGAACAGTAATCATTTGGCGTTTTGTAGGCTTAAGCCTTGGGGAGTTAGTGGTATTTGGCGCCTGACATGGAAGTCTTTCTCTTGTCAGACAAATCCTTTCCCCTGCACATTCCTGCTGAAATTTGTTGCTGTTGTGCCTAATGGCAGGCTTCGAGGTGGTTGAGTATGGTCTGCGCTGCCTGAGCAGACTCTGCTCCACACTGCTGTTTTCAACTCTGTGACTTAGCTTTAACTTTGTGTCTATTAACCCATTCATTGTTTCACCTAACTCCAGAATCATTTTATCTGGGGAAAAATTTGTCATTAGGCAATAGCAAGGAGAGATAAATGTGCAGTGAATCAATCAACTTGTACCCTTTGAAGTCCTTTCTAATGACTTCTTTATTTTGGTTAAAACGTCTCTAGGGTCTTATAAGGAAAACATAAATATTTGTGAGAGGTTTGGAAGGTTGTAGGAAGTGATTGTACATTTTGACATAAATATAACAAGATTACATTATGACCTTGATTCAGGCAGTACTGGTTCTGATGATATGTATTTAATATCATTGTTTTGATTTTATATCCTCAAAAAAGAACGTAACACCAGAGGAGTTTCATCCCAAGGAGCAAACACCAAGTGAATGCAGAATATAGCAGAGTCACATACGAGTAAAATACTTGTTTTTGTTTTTTGTTTTTAAAGCACAGAATTGATTTACAGTGATCAAAGCACAAACATCAAAAAATAGGTGAGGCTCAAGAGTTTATGAAGAAGAAAACTATGATGGTGTGAATGTCAGCATCTGAATCAATTGTTATTTAAATCGTATTTCTATTTTCTTGATGCTCACACTTAATATTAAAGAACTGTATGCAAATTCAAATTTCAGTTTGGGTAGTTATCAGATCATTTGGCTATGTTAAATTCTTACTTTAATCAGTGATATTGATTGCAATGCTGTCAATGTGTGTATATGTAATGTTGTAGATATAAATATTTAAATGACCTATAATTTGTTAAAATTAACCCAACTTTATCTGAAAAAAAAAGTGCAGGTGAGAATGGTAGACATTCTTATGTCCTGTCCAATAATAGGAATAGCATAAGCTCCACTTCTGTTTTGCGTCTCCATGCAAATGTGCTTAATTAGTAAGAGAAATGCCTGAAAGAGCTGAAATAGAGAGAAAAATATATAAATTTTATTATAATCATTCCAAACAAATTTCATTTAAATAGAGAATTGAATATACATATTTCATACGTAGACATATTCCATGTCAATCAAATGCAATTTGAATATTGCATGTGTTGACAAGAATTTTTTAAAAGTAGACTATTGATAGAGTCTACTCTACTCTTCATAACCTCATATAATAGCAGAATTTGTTTACTTTTTTCCTATGACATGTTGAAAAGTGCCTAATTTTTAACCTGATTTTTTAATAACTGAATTTTTAGGTTAATTTACTTATATGCAACCACTCAACAATTGGTAGAAAACCCCCACAAAGTTGGCTAGCATTTAAAATTATGTAATCTTAACTAGGCTGAAAATCTATAACTTAAATTCAACTGTCATTATTTAAAAATGACGATATTTTACGATTGCAGTTACTGATCATAATACTATTTTACATTTACATGTGTATTAGGATTTTCAGCTTTTAAATCTTTTACATATACAACTAATTTTATTTCATCTGATATTTGATTACTGTCCATTAGAGGTAAAATAAAAGTTGCTTTTTTTGAATAATTAGCTCAGCAGTGCTCTTTACTTAAAGAATAAATGTTAGAATTAAACGGATGAAACAATTATATGCAAAATCCTACTTTCAGAAACTGCCGTTGAGTGGACATCAACTGGAAAAAGAAATCAGTTTCACAGATATTAATGAACACTGTGGATAGGGACGCCACTCTCTGGGCATGGGTTGGAATCTCCTTTCCGTGTAAACACAGCACTTCTTTCTAATGCGACACACTACGTGGCGGAATGGATGCATGTGGTGAAATAGTTTATGCTTTGTGTAAATACACATATACGCAGAGAAACAGCACTGTGATTTGACTAATAAATCATAATATTCATTTAATTGTATAATAGAGTTCAAAACTAGGGGTCACGGTATAGGCTATTTAATTCAGTTCCCTCATTTTATATATTACCCATGTCACAGTGGTGTTTTTACTATTGAAGTTCACCATAAACCTGTTTAAATCTGTGCAAAAGTAGATTATAAGAAATAAAGCCAAAAAAAAAAAAAGAAAGAAAGCCACCCAGTCATTACAGTCATCCATTCATCAGCAAGTTGTAATCATTCCCGAGGCTTGAATTGTCTATGCATCAAAAAATTACAACCATATTGACACAAATTTTAAATAAAAAGCAATACATGGATGTATAAGTAACACCCTAAAGTGATAAACGGGAGATCGTAATATTCTTGAACATTCCAGGACTCACCTTGTACAAGAACAATCTATTCATTGCTGAGAAAACGGTTTACTTTATTGAATGATACATTGATAATTTGAAGCTATAGATTTCAAAGCTAGTAATTACATTAGAAACATAGAGGCTGGGTTATGTATTTTGCTAACATTTCTAAAACTGCGTATTCTGGAATGACTTTTCTTTTTCTACTCACATTTGTTTTCCGACATGCTTTTTTTTTCTGAAATAAGAAAGAAAGGTCTGAGCAGGGGCCAGGCTTTGCAAATATACAGATGATACAGAAAGCTCACTTGGTTACTAGAATAATGTGCTTTTGTAATCCTTAGCATTAACTTATACGTAATTCACTTTGAACTGTTGATAATAAAAGTCACATCTTCCTTCAACACACACATGTACACACATATGTACCCCCGCATGCTTGTATTTTGCATTCTGGCTCCTGCACTGCCATGCTCTATGACATTTGGCAAGTTACTTAACTTTTCTGTTCCTTAGATTTTTTCTGCTTTTAAACATGGGTAGTAACAATAACCATGCTATAGAATTATGAGGATCAAATGAAGTAATACATGTAAAGTTGTAGAAAACCTTCTGACTCTATCTACTAATTATTATTATAGTTACAGTCATGCTTTAAAACATTTTAAATTATCAAAACTTTGTCATTTTTGCTTGAACAGTTAGCCATTGCTAGAATGTTGTATTATTTCGGGTAAGCTATAATAAAACCTTTTTTGTCTCTGTATGATAATGGTGGTAAGTGGAACATCTGAAAAATATGTTCCATGCAAAATGGATCTTCACACAGACTTATTTTGTCATTTCAGCTTGATTTTTGAGTTGAGTTCAGCACATCTGCCAGATCCTTTTATAAGATGCTACATTCCTGTTTTTATTTTCGTTTCTTTCATTTATGAAAAGCTCTTTTCTTCTCCACCCACCACCAAACAGATCACCTACCCCCGTTCCTCCCTGTCCTAAACTGTAATCTTGCTGTATATTCAATTTTTAAAAAATAAATTAAAAAGGAGAAGAAAAACTAGAAGGAATTAATCTGTCACTATTTTTTAAGTCATTTTCCTTTTTATGTAGCTAGATTTAAAAATAATTCTGTTTTGAAATATACCATTTGATAATGAACTTTTCTGTTTGTTTGCCAAATTTGGAATCACAGACCTTTTTTTAATTGTTAGTGTGGGAAGGAGGCAACTGGGCTGGGGAAGAAAAAAGATGGGAGTACAGCAGACGAAGAAGAATCAGTTTGCAAACATATGTTAATATTTAGATTCTTTTTTTAAAAGTGAAAACTTAACTAGTTAATGCTTCCTTACCAACTGTCTTTGATACTGTGTTTTGTTTATTTTATCCCAGAAGAAGTTAGTGGTATACAGCACGATGCAGGACTCTCTGGAAGTCGCCCTTCCCAGCAAACAAGAAGAGGAGGAGGAGGAGGAGGAGGAGGAGGAAGACGAGGAGGAGGAGAAAGACCAGCCTGCCGAGATGGAGTACCTTAACTCTCGCTGTGTCCTCTTCACTTATTTCCAAGGAGACATTGGGTCAGTAGTGGATGAACACTTCTCAAGAGCTTTGGGCCAAGTCAGCGCCCTTCATCCAGAATCCACCATTTCAAAAAGCAAGATGGGCCTAACCCCTTTGTGGCGAGGTAAGAATCCAAAAGCAGATGCTCTCCAGGGCACTCACTGTCTTGGTTACGCAACTGCCTGTACCAGGTTCCAGCTGGAGATTTGCCCTTGGAGGACAGATATCCACTTGCTTTATAATTTTTAAGGACAGCAAGGAATTTCTTTCAGACAAACAGCTGGATCAGTTTTGTCACATGTGGAATGCAGGGTTGGAAAGGATGCAGTCACACCCCTTAAATTCCTCTTGGAAAGTAGTGATACAACCCAACCGTCCTGAGATTATAGTGACCAGATTGAGCTGGGAGGCACCATTCTTAAAGCTCTGCTGGCCCAATTTGGATCTCTAAATAATAGGCATGCCTAAATCAGCTTTTAAAAAATCAGCTCTTGCTCATTCCAGTAGGTGCTACGTGGTGACATAGCAGAGAGCTGAGTCTAACCCAGGAATATAGACTTTGAAAGCCTTCCGTGTCTCTTGACAGCCTTCTCTATCTTGATTTGTTGTAATATTAACTCTTTGTACAATCTAGGCATTCTTGGCTACAACTAGTGTCTTTACCTTGGTAAAGAAGTGGTATGTTGGGTTCCTCATCTTTATTTCATTTTATATGGAGAGCACAGAGACATGTTTGAATATGATTTCTCACTCACAGAAAATCACCAGGTGATGTATTAATCAGTGTAGTTAGAAGGTTAGAAAAAATACATATCATTCCAATCATTGCTTCAGAGAAATGTGTAACAGCGATTTCTTCCAAATTCATCAAAAGTATCAAGTAAAGTACTTTGTGAAGTGTTGTTTCCAACAGGAATATCAGCATCCCATGAGAGCTGGTTAGAAGTGCAAATTCTTGGGACCCACCTCAGACCTCTGGGGTAAGGTAATCAATTGATAATCATTGATAGCACAATTAAAGAGAGTTTGCATCCCTCACTTATTTTGAATACGTAATATTAAACTGAAATCTCTGGAGGAAGGGACAGGGAGAGAGTCACTCTGTAACAATTGCCCTGGTGATTCCTCTGGTGAGGAAAGGCTGGTCCCTTGTGGTAGGGCCACATGAACAGCGGCTACTCGTGGGCTCTCTGGAACAGGGGAGTGATTCTGCTCTTTTGTAGGAGGTCTGGGTCATGCTTGATGGCTGAGAGTGATCTGTAGATACTTATCTTCCTTTCCCTCCTTTTCTCCCCTCTTTACCTTCTTTTATTCCTTCCTTTATATTTTAGTAAATATGAACAACACTAAACAGCAAATATAAAGGGGAAGAAGGGAGGGATATAAACCAAATGTCCAAAGCCTTGATATAGTGTGTTAGAAAATATGCTATTTATTTGATTAGTGAATTCATCAGGGTAGCCCTAAAGTTCATGAGTAATTTTTTTATATGAAACTATTTAAATTGCACAGAAACTTTATGGACATCCTATGTTGTAGGCTTTCTAGATGAACAGCGACTTAGTCCTTGAAAGCCTAAAGTGCTTATGTAATCAACTCATGTTCCATTAGATAGCACATAATCATTTTCATAATTTGTGGAGAAGAAAAAAGAAAATGTTAGTGAATTAGATAGCTTTAACAAATAATTTGATGTAGCAGTAATAAATTTCATCCGATAGTCAGTTCCAGAAAGCAATAAATATAATGTGTACTGCTTTTCACATACTGATGTGCAACCTAGTTATCAAATAGGAAGTAGGACCCCAATTATATCTTGGAATGAGAGTGCCTATCGGGAGTATTAGAGTCAGAGCAATTTTAAGTGGAATGTTGTGTTATGTGCAAATCCCTGAAACAATTCAGCATTTTCTCTATAATTCCCATGACACATTAGGGAAGCCCATTGAACAGATTTTTGTATGGAAAGGGCAAATCCTGATAATGTTTAGTAATTATTGTTAGAATTTTCATGGCACCATCTTAAACTCAGCCTTAAAATCTGTCTCCTATTTCATTCATTGATGTATACAGCAAATATTTAATAAGTTCCTCCTATTGTTAGGCGATGTTCTAGGTGCTGGGACTTAATCAGTGAATGGGGTAGCTCATGGTTTTGATATCATGCAGCAGAGGCAAGAATAAACATGAAATTAATAACATGCAAGGTGTTATTTTACATAAGTTGGTAACAAAAGCCCTCGTAGAGACAACTTGAGCAGGGACCTGAGAGAAATTAGAGCACCTATCATGTGGGTATCTAAGGAAAACTAATTCCACACTGGGAATGGCCAGTGCAAAGTCCCTGAAGATGAAGTGAGCTTAGAATGTTCAGCGGGAAACAAAAATGCTTCATGAGTGGAGTGAAAAGAAAAGTAATAGGTGGAGACCAGACATTTTAGAACTTTTCCTAGCCGTTTATCACAGAATCCCAGGAGAACACAGCATGTTCTTCAATTCTTATCTCTTTTTCTCCTGCTAAGGCTACAAATCTCATATCTGGTTACCAGACATCATTTTCCTTGAGATGCTCAAAATAATCTGAAATAAATATAAACTAAATGTTTACCTGGCCGAATTAAGTGAACCAACTTCATACCATAGACCTGGAGTTGGAAAACAAAAGTCTCTAGTAGAGAATTTATTGGTGTTTAGTTATATAAGATCTTTGGATACAATTTTCTTATTTATAAAATAAGGGGGTTGAAGTAAGTTATTGTTGAAATCTTTGTGTCAATTTCTGTGATTTTTGAATGTATTATTTACCTTTCATTTGTGAATCAGAATTCTGCCACAGTTTTCCCTAGCATGAATTAGTCAATTTTACTTAAACATACCAAACTTGGGTAGAGTCATAAGAGAACCACTCAATATAATCAGAAACATAGAAAATATTTTAAAGATGAGATACTATACTGTAAGGCTTACATGCCTAGTGAACACTTAGATCTAGTAAGAATTAAATATTAATTGGCAAAGCTACACAGGATTAGAAAATGTAGTCTCTGCAGACTGTTTTGGATTCAAGTCCTGGCCTTATTACTTTCTGGTTGCAATGTGATCTTGGATTAATAGCTTAAAATCTCTCTGGATCAACTGCCTCAGCAGCTGTAATATTTTTTTATTGATATCTATCTACTAGTGATATTGTAAGGATTTTTGATCATGTATATGAATAACTTTGCACACAGGTTTGGCTCCAGTTGCTAAATGAAATTCAGGTACTTTTTCTCTTTTCCTTGATTGTAAGTTTCCACTCATTGGGCACATTAAAAAAAAAAAAACCTGGACCTTTTATCCAGAAGCATTACCTTCTGGAATTTTTATTTACGGTATAAAACAGAGTGTATGATTTAGTAGGTACTAAAGGCTATTGACAATGTTGATAGCAATGGCAATGATACATAATAAAGGAACTTCTGGCCAATCAGTTGTATTAAAGTAAGAGTTCCAGTTTATACTATGTCTGATGAATTTATTACAGTGCTACCAGAGTGCGATAGTGCTATAAATGAATTCATAATGTTTGATTGCAAAATATATTTCCATAGCAAATCTTTAGACAAAAGATAATATGTATCAGCTAATGGAATAATAATTATACTTTTAGTGTATAGTACTTTAGTGTTTATAGTCTTGATGGAAATTTTTTAAATGTTCCTTTTTAATCTTTTGTGGCTACCAGGCAAAAATAACAGGAAATATTTGTATTTTATTTGTTGAAACATCTCACCAGTTACCTCTAATTCTGCTCTAGGCTTTAACAGGGATTGAATAGGTCCTTTCAGTTAAGAACATCTAGTGAATCTAAATGTTCCCTTATACCCACACAATTATAGATATTAGCTTTCAATGTGTTGATATATTCATTTTTACAGAATATATATGGTGTGTTTGCATTTGCATGTGGTATGTGTGTGTGATGCAGAGATGAGGAGTAGTTAAGTCAAACCCTAGTAAAGTAAATGACTTAAAACTGCTGAGTGGCAATCTTACTGATAATTTATTTTTCTTGTAATTACAAAGCTTATTATCAATTGGCTTGTTGATCTCCACAAGGTCTGCTTATGACAACTCATTCTCATAGGAAAAGGTTCAAAAAATCAGGACTAAACTTAAACAGCAAAACCGAGGCAAGAAAAAGAGGGGCTATCTCATACCTGGTTCACACTGGGAATAAGGGAGTTAGGAGTTGAGTGGAATCGCCAGGGGCTCTAGAAGTTATCACCGTGGGTAAATTTAGGATAAACACATGGGAAGAAAACGAGGTCTGACTTTAACTTATCCCGCCTTCTCCAAGAAGTGTTAGCATCTGACTCACCCCCTCAAAACTCTCATTGTACTGTTGCAAGGCCATTTTGAGCAGGTTTAGAAGAACGTAACTTGAGGGCAGTCTTTGGACATAACGGTGATGCATAATTACTGCATGGGACAGAAAACACTGGAACACATGTCATTTAACCTTTCACCTAACAATTTATTACTATTTTTGTGAGCAGAAGAATAAGAGCATGACAATTAATTACAGAAAGAACACTTAGATTAAGAATTGGATAGTTTTTTATTTTTTTTTTTACTAAGTTTGATAAAAAGGTAAAAGTGTTATCTTTTAGCATTGGTATTTTTAAGACTGTGTTTTCTAGAGAGTGTTAAGATATCTTAAGATCAAGGTTTTACAGTATTTCTTTGTCTCACTTTTTTCTTTCAAGATCATTTTCATTATTTTTTTATTAAATTATAGCTATGTACATTTATGGAGTACAATGTGCTGATGTGATATACAATGTGGAATGCTTACGTCAAACTGATTAACATAGCTATCACCTCACTTACTTAGTTGTTGTGGCAAGATATTTATACTCTACTCTTAGTAGTTTTGAAATGTACCATTGCGTGTGCACAATAGATGAGGTCCCACCAAATACCCTCCCGCTTCCCACCCTCCTGTTTAATTCTTTAAATTAAATTTTGAATTTCTCTTTTTGAAATTGTTTGCTTTTAGTTTTGGTGGTGTGGTTGTTTTGTTTTTTCAAAGAAACATTTAAGGTCAATGTAAAAAGTATCCTCTTTGCTGTGGTACTGTGCTGTGTTAAAACTGTTTCATGCCTCTGAGTTATATTTCTGGCCTAAATCAGATAGTGAGATTACTGGATATGCTTTGAGTGGGTTATATTAGTCGACGTTTCAATTTTATCTTTTTTTTTGTTTAGAAATAAATGTGTATAATATTTTTAATTCCAAATGTAAGTTGAACCAAATTATACTTAGAGTTTTCGTACAGGTTAGACTGTCAATGTTAACATCATTCAAATATTGGTTAACATCATTCAAATATCAAGTGATATTAAATCCAAAGGCACCACAAAGTGTTAATATCATCCAGTTCTGCATTGCTTCCACTAATCTAAAAAGCAATATTGCATTGAAATAGCTCATACAGTTTCTCATATGCTTTTTCATCCAACCAATGTGGCTATGATTAAGTACTCATAAGCAAAGAATCATGTAATGAAAAAAATTTACATACATATGAAATAAGCATATTTATTCTCAGGCATTTTGAACAAAGCATATCATCTGTTTCTTTGTATAAAGATTTTTTTCCCTTCAAACAAGCAAGATACCAAGTAGTGATTCTGAAGTATAATTGTTTTCATAAACATATTTTCTATTCAGTATTTTTTCACTTGTGAAATACAATGTTTTTTTTTTTCTGAAAAGGGCTTCATAGATCTCTGCAGAATTTATATTAATCTCAGGAGACATATTGACTGGTAAAATATTAAATTGCTTCTAATTTTATTTCTCCCTGTAGTATTTTAAAACTTTGTTCTGTGTTTTTTGAGTGCATTTTCAAATATAGATTCTTGCTTTCAATAGTAATGTGCTCGCTAATCACAACACAACATTCATACATAGACCAATAATACTTTTGGTAGGGAATTTGTTCATTATTCACATTTTTTCATGTGTATCCAAAATCACAAGCTTCAATAAAATAAGATTGGTTCCATGTACTTATAAATGAGAAGAAATAAAAGGAAACCATCCAGACATATAGTATACATAGTATATGCCCTGTACTTTTGACAGTTTAATGGAGAATTTTAATAAGGGAAACTCTATCTCTGATACCTATTTGTGGGTCGTAGTTTTCATGATAGGATTCTGGCCCTTTCAGGAGATGGAAGTTATGAGCAGAACGAAAGATTTGGTCCCAAAGATGGGAGTTGTGAGAGCAAAGTAGAAGATTGATGGCAGCAAAGCTGAACTATGTAATATAGGGGACCTCTATGAACTCTATGTATGACTCTCAAGCTTTAAATATTGCCAGCTTTCATTGTGGGTGTGACAGAACTATTATGTGCGTGGCCATCACCTAAGGCAAATTGAATTTTATTCTCATGGGAATAATTAAATAATTTTCTTTCTTGTCATTAACATTTGTCCTGGCAAAGAGAGACAATTGTTAATAAAACATATTTACCCCTGTGCCAGCAAGTTTGATTTTTTTTGATATTTTATGATTGTGACAAAAAATAGTGATTCAACTGAAAGTTTTCTGGTTGGACGGTTGGAAGACTTGAAGTGTGAGCACCTCTATCTGTTGACGTTTTAAGAACATCCCTTCTAGATTTCCTCAACATCATTGAGATATTGTAGGAGAGACTTGACTATGAGACTGTCTACAGGATGAATGGGGTGAATGATGACAGCTCTGGTGCAGGACCGTAGGGGAAAGAGAGCAGACAAGCTCACCATGTTAGTCCCACAGCCTCTCTAGGAACCTAAAGAGAAAAAGCATTTGAACACCACAGTGATTGCCTAACTAAGCCAAATGATATCTGTGGTAGTCAATTCAAATATTTTTAAGCTTTCCCAGAGGCAAGAAAACTTTGTCCTGGAAATTTATAAAGTGAGAACACAAATATGTCAGACTTTTTAAATATTTTTTTGAGTATTTCATAAGATATCCTCCATTCAATGGAAAGATCTAGCAAAATCCCTTTGTGTGGAACACAGTTGTAAAAATCCTATCTTGTTCATACATCACTAATGTCTGCAGCAGCTGTATCTGTACTCCACAGACAGAAAAAGTCCACGGAATACTTAGCAGAGTGATAAAACTATTAGAGCAGAAGATAACTTGAACCCAAATGAATTTCAGTACCTCATTTTTTTGGTGAAAGGTAGCCACAGAAAGATCAGTGGATCCTCTAGGGTGATAAAATGGGATAGCTGAATGCTCTTCATTTCCCCACTGCAGTCTGTAGTCTATATATAGAGGGACTGAGCTTCCTACATACAGATCTCACCATGTCAACTACAAGTTTAAAACCCTTCAAATCCCTTGAGGACCTCCTCCATACAGATCTATGTCAACTTCAAGTTTAAAACCATTCGAAGCCCCTGGGGACCCCCTCAGGATAGAGCACACATTCAGTACCATGGCCAGCAAGTTCACAAGTCCATTCCTATTTTTGTCTTTTTGATTTTATAGCCTTATTTTTTTTAGTACCTTCTGCCTCTGCTTTATCTCTCAAAGGCTGCTGCTAGAAAAGGAGAGAGAGCACGATAGATATGATGGGTCTTCTTCACATGTGGGTGCATTTGCCTAGAACTGTCCTCCCCACATCTTCACAGGTCTAGCTGCTGCTCAGCCTCTCAGCTCTGACGAGTTATCACATTTTTATGCCAGTTCGGTGCCCGCCTCTGTGTGCTTCCTGTTGGGGAGTCCCTGATATGTGCATTGCCAAGTGTATATTTACTTGCTGTTTTTTTTGCAGATTGTGACTAAAATGATGTCTGGTCATCCCCAAGCCTTCTATGTTTGGTCCCTAGCAGGCCATCCATAAATAAGTTACGGTGACTGAGCAGAGAAATGGAATTGATGCATAGTTAGAAGTGTCTCACTCTTTTTTCCTTATTTATCTCCATCATTCTTTAATATTTTTCTCTTCCCAAATACCTCCTGAAGCCCACCACCACGACGTGAATCTCTTCCCCTTGTGATTACCACAGAATCTTTGCCAAATTCTAGATGATTGGGTTATAGTTGCAGTTGTGTCCTCTTGTGCCATATTCTGATATGTGCTGGTCACAGGCCATTTGTGTAGGCCACCTGGCTTCAAAGTCCAGTCTCAAATTGCCAATCTGAATCTTGGGTTATTTTTCTGCTTGGATTTCCTTGTCTCTAAAATGGCGTTAATAACAATAAATAACTCACAGGACTGGAGTGAGAATTCTATGAAATCATGTAGGAAAACCCTTGTCCTAATATCAGCCATTTGATCTTTGTCATTAAATATGAACTGTTATTATATTCAGTCTGGAGACTCCTAAATCTGTCCAGAGAAATAATTGGAATACATTTTTCTTAACAGAAAGTGAATGTTGGTGATCACAGTTAAATGTGATCTTACTTTCTTTTGTTACTTTTGGCATTTAAATATTTATATGAATGAAAATTGAATTTTCATTTAGAAGAAGTTGGTGAAAAGTACAATTTCTAAACTCTATAAACCTCATCTATTGCACAAGCTTTCTGTACTAGAGGAGTGGGTTACTGTGACCTCTGCTCAGGCTGGTGGTGGTGGTGGTGGTCGCGATGGTGATGGCTGCAAGATGTCCAAGAGGAAACGAGGCTTCTCAATCTCAAAATTGTAACGCTCAGCACAGACTATGACAGAATAAGCAAAGAAAATGGAGTGGGGTAAGGATGGAGGATGGGGGGCTTATTCAGCACCATGGATCTGGTGCGTGGACTTGGCATAGGAGCGCAGAAGTTAACCTGGTATCTGTTCGCCCCTGTATGAGTAAATTAAAACTGCACGCTAATTTGCCTGCTTGCAAAGTATTATTGGGCAAGTAAAGGCAAGTGCCTCCCAGAACTGAATCTTAATGTAATTTTTTTCTGTCTTCTCAGACAGCTCAAGTTTCTCAAGCCAGCGGAGTAGTTTCCCAACTTCCTTTTGGACCAGCTCTTACCAGCCCCCACCTGCACCCTGTTTGGGGGGAGTTCATCCTGACTTTCAGGTCACTGCACCCCCTGGTACCTTTTCTGCAGCTGACCCCAGCTCCTGGCCGGGACATGGCCTGCATCAGACTGGCCCTGCACCTCCCCCTCCCGCATCTGAGTCCTGGCACTACCCGTTGGCATCTCAGGTGAGCCCATCCTACAGCCACATGCATGACGTGTACATGCGTCACCACCACCCCCATGCCCACGTGCACCATCGCCACCACCACCACCACCACCACCCTCCTGCTGGCTCCGCCCTGGATCCGTCATATGGGCCCCTGCTGATGCCATCAGTGCGTGCAGCCAGGATTCCCGCTGCCCAGTGTGACATCACAAAGACAGAACCGACAACAGTCACCACTGCTACCTCAGCGTGGGCCGGAGCCTTTCATGGAACAGTGGACATAGTGCCAAGTGTGAGCTTTGATACAGGTGAGCTAGAACATTTCTTCCTTTCCATAAAAAGGAAAAAAATGTTAATTTGAAGAATGGTGGAGTATTTTTTGAAATGCTTTTTGGAAGATGTTTCTTTTACCTGTAGAGTTTGGCTTTGTCCATGTGTTTAGAGAACACCTAACCACTTTGCACTAATTGCAGCATTGCTGCAGAAGCTGGCGGAACTAGCTTAGGAAGACATGTCCTAAGAGAGGCCTCAGAATTTCTCTCTCATCTCTTAGGCTAGTGATCTGTTTCTTTGAAATTGACTCTCCGATACCTAATGTTTACAAAGAATTGAGCACATTCCCTAAATCTCCCACGTCTCCGTGCTCCACCCCATGTGCAGTGCCTGAGAGAATTCAGAAATAGCATGCGTCGGTGAATTTTCTTTCTCCCCTATTTTGTTGAGCCTTATTTATGACATATAAAACAAACTACTTTCTGGAAAATAGTCAATAGTCCAGGCTTTTGGGAAAGAATAAGGGAGCATACGCTAAAAAAAAAGGGGGGGGCTTTCTTTCATTCCTTGCTTTCCCTTCTTTTTCTAGCCTTCCCTTTTTTTCCCTCCTCTTCCTCCTCCTCCGCCTTGTCCTCATTCTCCCCTCATGCCCCTCCTTTTCCCTCTGTGATTTAAATACTTTAACAACACTTAAAAGACTACTATAAAATTTGTACTTATTATATTTTGAAAAAAATAGCAAGGAAAATTTTTCTTCACAGAACATTCATCTCCTCTCTGGAATTCACTAGTCCTGAAGGTCATGATGTTAAATGTCTGAGCTTCATTTTTGGACCAGACTAGTCGTATTAATAGTATTAATAGTTCTGAGTTCATGAAATCACAGGCATCAGAGGCTCAAAAGACAAATCAGGTCAGTGATTACATCCCCAGAGTCTACATTCCAAAGTCACTCGCCTCCGCCTCCAATCTCAGGTTCTTTTGCTAGCACACTTTGTGGCATCCTGGAACATTCTTTCTAGAAGTTTAAAGAAACTCTTTTCTTCCTTTGGTTTTCTGTAGTTTGGAGGATATCTAATCCAGTGCCGGTTCACAACAGAAAAATCCCCAGAGTAATAACTGGATAGTATCATGCTGTACTCACCCTGACATGAGCAGATTATTATTATTTAATGGTTCCCCATTGACCTTTCCAATGTTGATCATTGCCCTGCCTCACCCATTTCAGCTTCTTGGTGAGACTCTGGATTCAAGCTGTTTTTCTGTGTAGAATATTAGAGCACTTTTTTCTCCTTTCCCAGGAGAAGAGTTATTTGATGGGTCTGGATAATACAGGCTTCCCAGCATCCTTGGCCATTCTTGAGTTGCTTGATCCTTGGGGCCAGTTCTTATTGGAGCCCCAACTTGGTAGTTGCTTTCATGTGGAACAGTCCTTGGAGGCTCTTCTCTCTTTGATGTGATACCTCTGTAGCTAGAGTAACAACGCATTCAGCGGGAAAGAGGCATGTTTTCTCATCTGTGAATTCTGCCAAGCAAGGGGGACATGGATATGATTGCTTGTTGCTCTAGTTCTAATTCTTTATCTTCTTCTTCTTTTTTTGTTTTGTTTTGTACTTGTTAACTTTGGTGTGACCTTGATTCACTGACTTGCTCAGAATTTTGGCTTAATATAATCTCAAGATGAAAAATCATCATTCTGTTTTTCAGAAGTGGACAAGGGAAGGTTTTTAGTCTCTGAAAAACATCTTGAAATGACCCGTTTGGATATATATGGTATTATGCAGTAATTCTTGACACTTATCAAGCTGTGAGTGAACATTTATTACTCACAGTATAAATATAAAGCATTATCTGAGGCAAATGATGCACAGTAGAACCCCCATAGTAGCCCGCCTGCTTACATTGACCACCTTCTTACGTTGACCTAATTTGCATAGATTGAACACCACATATGTGTATCAGTGCAGTAGTTCTCATTCCTTATGTTGACAACCTCTGTATGTTGACCAGCTTGTTACAGTCCCTTGGTGGCCAACTTACAAAGATTCTATTGTATATATATGCATACATATATACATATGTACGTACATATTTGTAATTGCTTTTAATTCTTAAACTAAATCTGAAATGGTTCTTAGTATATTGTTTACAACTAGGAAACTGAGGCTTAGAAAACTGACTTGCTTACATTGCACTGTTATGTATCTAAGCTGAGGTTTGAAATAAGACCTGACCCTCTCTAACAGATTAGTGGGGTAACATCTTTCTGTACAAATATAGATAACTTAAGTACAATTTGATAAATTAAACTGTTAAGATGTTAAGATTTGGTAAATTAAACTGTTAAGATGGTGAAGAATGAATGTTTCCCTATTGAATGTATGTAATTTTTTTTTTTTTTAAACAGTCTCACTATGTCACCCTGGGTAGGGTGTTATAGCATCACTGTTCACAACAACCTCCAACTCTTAGACTTAACAGATTCTCTTGCCTCAGCCTCCCAAGTAGCTGGGACTACAGGCACCCAACACAACACTTGACTATTTTTTGTTGCAGTTGTCATTGTTTAGCAGGCCTGGGCTGGGTTCGAGCCCACCAGCCCTGGTGCATGTGGCCAGTGCCCTAACCATTGAGCCATTGAATGTATCGAATTCACTCTTTGTTGCTGTGATGTTGGGACAGTGATCTCAATTCTTAAGTTATATCTCAAGTGAGAAAAACCAAGGAATCATGCAGATAAAATACAATCAGTAGCATAATCATTGATCAGGTGGAATTTGAGATCACAGATTAGGCTTAATGTTGTAATCGGACTTCTTAGTGCCTTCAGGTAAATTTAGATACTGAGAGATCCAGTCCCTGGGGAAATCTGAACTTCAGAGCTCTGCTCTCATAACCTGATTACTTTCTACATCCCCACTTCCTAATACCATCTCCTTGGGCTTAGGATTTCAACATCGGAATTTTGACAGGGTATAAACATTCAGTCTACCACAAATGATTTAATCATTTTATATGCATTTTTACTTGGTAGTCATTTAAAGAAATTATGAAAATCTTGAAATATTGAAGGTTCTATATGATATATTTAGTGATAAAGGAAAGTTTTATAGCATCACGTGTCATATAAGGGTTTAGCAAAGTTTTTTTGTAAAGGAGCAAATAGAAATCTTTCATACTTTGCCATGGCTCTACTACCTAACTCTGCTCTTGTAGTGCAGAAAACCCATGAACAAAACTTAAATGAGGCTGACTGTGTTCCAATAATACTTTATTTGATGGACTCTGAAATTTTAATTTTGTGTACTTTCCATGTGTCATGAAATGCTGCTCTTCTTTTTGTCTTGTTCTGTTTTCAAGCATTTTAAAATGCATTCTAAAATGCAAAATCCATTCTTCCATTCTTAGCTCATGAGCTCTGCCTAAACAGGTGGTTTACCAGATTTGGCCTGTGGGTAGTTGCTGATCCCTAGTATATTGTCTGTGTGAAATGTTTATTTTCTGCACAAACACTCATGCATGTGGATGAATACACTCCCTCATTGAAAATAATCTGGAAGCACAGAGCTCCAACTTTTCATGGTAGTTACTCTTGATCAGAAAGCACAGAGCTCCAACTTCTCATGGTAGTTACTCCTGATTTGGAATCACAGAGCTCCAACTTCTTATGTAGTTACTCTTGATCAGGAAGCACAGAGCTCCAACTTCTTATGTAGTTACTCTTGATCAGGAAGCACAGAGCTCCAACTTCTTATGTAGTTACTCTCGATCTGGAAGCACAGAGCTCCAACTTCTCATGGTAGTTACTCTTGCTCAGTCAGTGATCATCCTGAGGTTAAAGTCAGACTGCTAGATTTTATAATCCCACTCTGTCACTCACAAAAAATAAAACAGACTTTGGGAAAATGGTTTAATCCAAAGATAACTCAATGTCCTTATCTGTAAAAGATGCCAAATAGAGTTGTTTCCAGGATTAAATTAGTTAATAGAGTAACACGTTTACAAATGTACCTGGCACAAAACATGTGCTCCATAAATTCTAGCTATATATGGGAACATAGACAGGCTCTTTTTTTTTTTTTTAATGGCTTAAAGCATTAGAACAATTATTTAGTGCTCTCACATAGAGCTTTCTCTTCTGCATAGTAACAGGCTGCACTTTCTGGAGCATGTCAGTATCCCTACACAATGAGAATGCAGCTGACTTTTTTAACTTTCAAAAAATTATTTACATTTAGTTTACAATTGTCACAGCCCACCTCTGCCACCACTTGTCAGGACCCGGGACTGGCCAGGTCTCGGGCCCACCGTAACTAGTTTCTGGACGGGGACCGCTAAGCAACCTTGCTCAGGAACAATTTATCTTAGGTGCCTGAGGGTTATCCACTTTAGCAGGAGAGAGAGATTGAGAGAGAGTCTTAGAATAAAAGCAGTCTTAGATAGATAGATCTTAGTCTTTAGTAGAGCTTGGTAATCTTCAGCAGAGACTGTGCTGGAGTTCTGCAGGCAGGAGAGGAGCCAGAGTCAGAGTAAGCAGGTCTGTGATAGAATGCGCATGCTCTTTGACTGCCTTCTCCTCCAACCTAATATAAGGCTAATCTCATGCCTCTTAACACCACAGGTATAGAGACTGCCAATTCACCACTGCTCTCATCTCGCGAGCTCTCATGCTTGTTAGGAGAGCTAAATCCCTCTCCATGCCCTTTCCACCCTGGTGTTCCATTATTGAGCTATACCATAGGCTATCTGGGTTACTACACACAATAACATACACTTCCATGTTTTAACAAATACAACTCCGTAATTTTCCAGTATATTCACAGTGTTTTGCAAACATCTCCACTGTCTAATTTCAGAATACTCTTATCACCACAATAAGAACCCCACTGCCTTTAAGGAGTCACTTCCAATTCCCTCCACCCCTGATGTCTGACAACCATTTATCTCCTTTCTGACTCTATGACTTTTCTTGTTTTGTACATTTAATATAAATGGAATCATGCCCTGTGTGGCCTTTTGTTTCTTTTCTCATTTAGTATAATGTTTTCAATGTTGATTCTTCCATGTTGTAGCATGTCTCATAACTTCATTACTTTTTAGGAGTGGATACTATTTCATTGGAAAGTTAACACCATATTATGTTTACCAGTTCATTATTTGATGGTTATATGGTTTAGTTTTACTTTTTGGCTGATGGGAATAATACTTTTGTGGACACTCATGTACAAGTTTGTATGTGAACGTATTTTTAATTCTCTTGGATATATACCTAGGAGTATAATTGTGGAGTTGAAAATCACTAAGTGTTTATTTTACATGTTCCTGTGTGTTTTGGAGCTTTTCAAAGAGCATTTATGATATTTGTAATATTTTTAATTTAAATTTTTAATTTTTTAAAAATTAATTACAGCATATCACATTAGACTCCTGAGGTTTGTTAAACAAAACTCTTCCATAAGAATGAATGAAATGGTCCATAATTTTTGAATGGCTAGCTGTGATGAAGAGAATGACAAAATTTAAATGGCTTCTCATTGTCAAGCCTATACAAATGCATGTCACCTCAAACTTCGCAACAGGGCCCCTTACTCCTCTTACTCTTGTCCTGATGCTACTTTCTTTCATGCTTGGTTCACTCTCATTGTTGAACAGGTGTTACATGCAGATACCTTGGAAAGATTCGAGTGTTGTGATTGGAAGTCACCTGTATCTGCTCTCCACGTGAAAATCAAGAGGCTGTTATCACAGATCTCATAATAGACTTTTTACCTTTCCTTTAACAGTCTCAAAACTGAGTTCCATGGATTCCATGAGGGAAAAAAATAACAATAGGGCCTGAATCACAACAAGAAAAGGTCTATAGTCTAATGAATTTGTTGATATTGCCTACTGTATACCTCTCTCAGAGATCATGATTCTCTATAGCATATAAAAGGCTTTTAAACATTCTTCAGTAAAAAAACTTTTATATTGTAGTTAGTAGGAGATTTTTCTACTCTGATTTTCTTATGGGCACATTTTGTTTACAGGATATTTATTGAATTCTCATGGAATATTCTTTGGGAAATGCTATTTAGCTTAATTTCTTCCTCATAATAAAAACCATAGTTTTCAGCTTGGCACCTGTAGCTCAGTGATTACGACACCAGCCACATACACCAAGGCTGGCAGGTTCACTCCCAGCCCAGGCCAGCTAAAACAACAATGACTACTGCAACAAAAAATATCCAGGCATTGTGGCAGGTGCCTGTAGTCCCAGCTACTTGGGAGGCTGAGGCAAATAATTGCTTACGCCCAAATATTTGAGGGTGCTGTGAACTGTGACACCAGGGCACTCTACCAAGGGTGACATAATGAGACTCTGTCTCAAACAAACAAACCATAGTTTTATCTGTTATGAATAACTCTTACCTTACAGTAAGTTGCTGTGAAGTGACATGGGTTAAGAAGGGTATATGGGGTCAGAGATAATACTACAATGGTAAGATGAAGAAAGGAGGGTCCCAGGATGTGGAGGACTAACTTAGGCAGCCTCAGAGTGTTGTACTGGAGCCCTTTGTGTGTCTGGAAGAAGAATCAAACGTGGAAATGTTTGTGATGGTTTACAACATGTTATCAGATGCACATGCAAATGCTGGAAAATGCTCTTCTTATTCTCATATTTTTTTACAGATGAGTAAAATTAAGTAAATTATGACCTAGTAGTCACCCTGCAGCAGTTACATCATACAATGCATTTTACTGAAATGTTGTCATTCTTATTTCCTGTTCTCACCAATAATTTACCTAAAGTAAGACGTACAATCTTGTACATTCCAATTTGAATTAATTTTTCAGGTAAAGATTTGTTAATGAAGTCTTTTTGGTAAAATACAAAATTGACTTTATTTATAATTTCCACTTGATCCACTGTGTTTAAATTTACCAGAAGTAAAAGGAGTCATGCTTTGTGGTGTGACTTCTTCTTTATAAACACAAGCTGCTCATGGCATGAGATTGTTTTCATCTGTAGAGCCACAGATTTATTTTTCTTAAGATTCTTCATGTTATTTTAGTTACAAATTTGTTATAATTTTTTTTTTACTTTGAAAAATGTCACTGTAAGATAAGCAGTTTAGAACTGAAGTATACATATACTTTTGCTAAGATACGTTTAGCGACTGGAAATAAACTAAACAAAACAACTTTCTGTATTATATCAGAGGTCAGTTATATCTGGAGCTTAAAAGAAATAAATATATGCTGATGTACCTTCTGGCTTCCCAAAAACCTCATGATTATTAGTCATAAATATGCATAAGTAGCTACCTAATTCAATGAGTAGATTCAGTGAGTGAATCACTCACTGTAGGAGCCTCCCCAAACTATGATTATCGGCAGATATTAAAAACTATCTGATTCATCTCTCACTAACCAAAATATCTTCAGATAGCAAGTGAAATCAAGATTGTATATTACAGTATGGGACTTTGGCTTTTGTCATACAGAAAAAAAACCCAAAACTACCATAGTTACTAGGTCCACAAATTACTTGCAAAATGTGGGCTTCAGAAATTTTCAAATACAAGAAGCTGTCTTTCTAGTATTTTCTCATGTGTTGAGGCATAAACTAGGATCATTTCCAAAGAGACTTTCATAGCAATAGGCGTGATTCTCTAACCTCCACATAGAATTGCTCTGCAAAACCTGGAAAAATTCTTTGATGGCTTAAATTTTGATATTATATAGGGAGTGCTGAGTACCTCCGGAGAAGTTAGGCATATATAGAGTTCTGTTTATTCTCTTCATGGCCACCTTGTGTTTGATAATATAAAGGTAGGATCACATTAAATGGGTTTCTGAATTTTTTATAGTATAAGGCCAGTAAACTGTATTTAAAAACAAAATTACGATTTAATGTGAGTCTTCAAATTTGAATATTCTATGAAAGTGACTTTGTTTACAAATGACAAAACTATGTTTTATGGAATTTAATTTGTAGTTACTGCTCAAAATTGTTTTATTTGTAATTAGTGCTCAAAATTGTTATGGTACCGAGCATCAATATCTTCACCACTGAAGTGGTAGAGATCATGATGTTTGATACCATAACACTGCTTTAGAATGAAGTCCATTAGTAGAAACATACATATCTTTGTTTTATTAAATACAGGAAATAAAGTAAAGCACGGTGAAGAATAGCCAATGTAATTAAAGCAGCAAATGGAGAGGTAGTTTCTCTCCATGAAAGAGAGATAGATATCAAGTTACCACTCACTTTTCCATCCCACCTGTAAATTTGCCATAACTTGATCCCATCTTAAGACCCAGGCTTTCTTGTAGTTGGTCTGGTGGTAACCTGCCTGAACAGAAAAGGTGGATTGCAGGAAAGTTCTCTGAATAACCCTGCAAAACTACTTTCACATCCATGTTAAATGTTTCTAACTTGCTAACTTCATTGTGGTATTAATGGTATTAAAATTATGATGATTTATATTCAATAACTTCTTAGAAATAGTTCCCCCTTCTGACCATTTAGATTTACAGAAAAGAACCAAAAGAAACCAAGAATTGCCAACTCAAGTATTCAACTCAACTTGAATACTTACTAATGCTTGGAATCATAATGCTCCAATTCCAAGATTTACAAGGAAAGAGAGATGTAGTAAATTTGGAGAGGAATCATTAAAGAGTTGTAAAGATAAATTAGCAGAATAATCTGATTTATCTTAAAACATGAAAGCACTGTGGCATTCACAGCGCTTTCACCCTAGTGCATTAAAGTGATACTTGTTGTAGATGCTCAGCTAAAAGTGGCCCACCTGTGTTTCACGCTGCCTCTTCTCATACAGCGTACATGAACCATCTCAATCCTGAAGGTCATGGGGCTTGAGATTCATTAAAGACTTCCTTGACAATGTTAGTAATTTATGCACATGGTTAGGAAATTATGGAATTTTCTTTCATGGTATCAAAAATATAATCGTCATAGAAGATTACTCCTAGTTGTTTTATCTCAGCAGGTAGAGAGATTAACATTTTTTTCCCCAGTGTCATTGTTTGTTCTTTTTTTAAATTTTATTTATTTATTTTATTAAATCATAATTGTGTACATTAGTGCAGTCATGGGGCACAGTGTGCTGACTTCATATACAATCTGAAATATTTTCATCAAACTGTTTAACATAGCCTTCATGGCCTTTAATCACCATATGAAGACATTTGTATTCTGCATTTAGTAATGATTAACATTTTTACATAGAAGTCAGTTCCAGGACTCTATAGTTTTTCAATGGCAGCTGTATGATTCAATAAGGATTTGTAGATTTTCGAAGACTTACTTTTTAGGATATTGTCTCAATTACGATAGTTAAAACATCAGACAGCAATAGACAGATTAAAAAAAATACTAGGCTGAATGTTCATAAACTAATGGAAATAATTTTTCTAAATGTTTTTCTTGTTGAGTTTATTATGGTTTGGTAATAATAAAGTTTCTACTAATCAACAACTGGTTGCTTCACACTTTCTACAAAACCGTTTTCTTTTTCTTTGGCATATGTCATAAGACTATTTTCCACTGAGGGAAAAAAACTACAAAAATTATATTAAAATATTTACAAACTCTTGAATGGTGTTAGTTGTATAGGGCGTGTGTCCAGAATGACAATTTCGTGACCAGAAGGGTAATGCAAACCATCTTCAAGATGCGTGCAAAATGCCAGGAGATCCCAGCCAGATAGTGAGATCTGCGTGAAAAGTAACTAGATGGTGAATCAGAGGGAAGAAATGCATTCCAGAGCTCTGTTGTCACTTTCAAGTGTCCATGGCTGCATTCTACAAGACCTTAATGAAATTCTCCCTGCTGTCTGTGATCCACGTAGATAGATGTCCATGCTCATCTTAGAGCCTTCTTCTGTCGAAGAATGTCATGTTCTCACAATGCCCAAAGCATGGGAATTCGCTTCCTACTTTACAGAGCATGTGCAGGAGGATTATGAATGTTTTAGGATGTGTTTGTATAATGATACAAATCATGGTGCATGTGTAAATTGGAATCCTTTAGAATTTGGTAAGAGAAAATGCCAAGAAAATTAGAAGAAGTGGAGCTTTTTACAGAAGTGAAATTTTAAAATATAGTAATGTTAAAAATATTTATAAACTTTGGTCCTACATTTTTATTCCTGAGAGTCTACTCCACATAGACACAATACAATACAAGCAACAGCATACAAGGGTGTATGTACAAATATATTTATCGTGACTAAGTTCGCAATAAGAAAAAAACCCAGACTTGAGTGACTGCCATCAGGAGGGTCCAGGAGTGAATTGTGTTCCATTTGGTATTCCTGAACAAGAAAAAGCAAGGGGCAGAAAAGCACATATATGCCTTTTTGAAAAAAGAAATGTTTGACAAGAAATTCTGTATGTGTGTGTCTGTATGGTATCTGCAGATCTATATAATTCCAATGAAAGCAGAGAAAACTAGTTTGTCAAATTGTGTTTTCCTTGTGCAGTGATTGGGGTCACTAATATGAGTTTGAGGAAAAGAGAGGGAAAAGGCATTCAAGGTACATGTTAAGCGTGTGAATATTGGTGTGTTTTGAGAGAGAGAGAGAAGGAAAGAGGCAGATAAGAAGAAAGAGACCTGAATTTCATTAGTAATTTACTCCCCTTTCCCAAATCACTCAGGGGCTCATAAAAATGATGGCCAACATAGAGATCTTTAATCTTTGCAGAGATATGGAAATATGTGTCCAGAGATGTTTATGGGGAAAATAGAGGACCTAAAAACAGATTCTGGACTCATGTCACTACATGTTAGCTGCATGTTGTGTAGCAAGCCTGTTACCCCGCAGTTCCTTTTCATCCTCCTATGCAAGATGGAAGGAATACCTCCTGCCCCGACACCTCTGGGCGAGCCCAGCCATCTCATGCATGTGTTTGTGTTTTCTAGATGGTGACACATGATACAGAATGAAAGCTCTCAGATTCTGACTAAATATGATACATTTCAAATAAAAAAAAAAGAAATTCATACTGGAGATAGAAGGCATCATGAAAAATTGATATGAAAGCTTTGAATGCCTCTGTCACTTTTTGTCTATGTCTAACTTTGTTTCTGTTCCTGGAGAGTCTGTTGGAGTTAAATTTCTGAGAGTGATGTTTGCTGGTGTTGGCAATACAATGAAAACCGGCTGCTTTTGTGTTGCTTGGGCAGACAATAGGAGAGGGGAGGTAAAGAATAAAGAATTTGAGGGAATAGCAGAATGTACATCTTCAAGACAATCACAAGCATCGTTTACGATTAAACGTAAGCCCTACACAGTTATGCTTGTGCACTGTTCAGACACTTGTCCTTGCCGCTCATATTAATCAAAATGAAATTTTATATTTAGAAAAAGAAAGTTAGACTGTGAATTAGACTCACCAAAATGTCATTAATACATGCAAATCTTCAAAAATGTGAATCAAACTGGTTCATTATGTAGTTTAGTAGTAATTTTGTACATCAGTTTTAAAGTTTGTTTACTACGTAACTTTTGCTATATAAATTGAATATCATCTTTTGCTTTCATAAAATGTTTCTTAAAAATTGCAACAAGAATAGGCAATGCCATCATCTTTCAGATGTTTTCTTAGAGGAGCTTTCTAGCTATGGTTGTTGGTGGGAGGAGGGGGATACTTTTTAATACTACCTGTGTCCTCCCAAAAGAAACTGATTTGCTCATTAGGGAAGGAAACCATGAGGTTTAAAAAACTCCTGGGTAATTCAGGTGTGACTCTCAGTGGAGAACTACTCAAAATATTGAAAGGCCTGTTTCATGGCTTAGATTCTTATTGGAAAAAAAATATTTTCAGTAACGCTTTACTATTTCTTACACATAGTAACCATATATACTCTTACTTATATATAAGAGTACACTAAAAGAATAGCTCTGATGACGAAATTTGTTTCAGAACTTGTTCCCAGACAATGTTACTTTGATTTTCAAATAGGCTGCAAAGATGATATGCAAAAATTCTATATAACCTGAGAAATTTACAGATACCTTTTATTCTTTTTCAGCCTACCCAAATTTTCTCTTCTTGTTCTATTTATGAATACATACTAAGTATAGGGTTTCACAAACAATGGTCCGTGGCCAGCATGTTCTGAATTCCTTGGCAAAAAGAGACCAAAAAGTCTTATAAAGGATTGATGAGTAACAAAATATGCTGGGGTGTTTTTTTTTTTTTTTTGATCTGCTATGATGGGGGTTTAACTTCATGAATTTTTTGTGTGATCTGAGGCTTATTTTTATGCCTGCTATACTGGGGCAGTATCAGGTGATACTTAGCATCTTCGTCATCTTTGAAGCCCTGTTTACATTTGCTCAGATTAGACAGATTCTTCTGGAGCGTGTCAGAGAGCAAGCTTGTGTTACCATCCCATAGAAATGGGATGAAAAGTTTCGGCTGGCAATGCAGGCATTAATATAGATACAACATGCTTCATTTCTAACTGAATGTTTTTCAAATATATTTTGCTTTAATGGAAAGATTGGTTACGTAAATAAAATGGTTATTCAAAATATATTTTATTTGAGAAGTTTGAAGCAGTTTTGTTAATATTTGACAATCTTTAAATAACTCCTACTCCCAGGTACCATGTTTCCTGTGGTGGTGATGGATCTTAAGTAGGTTTCTGGGGGTAAGCAGGGAATCCAGGTTAGCTCTGCCTCTGGTTGAATTATCTATTTTCTTGATCATAAAGCTGTCACTGTGTAATCTATAAACTTCTTTAAAGATGCATGTTTGGCTGCATTTGTTATCCAACAGATGTCTGGATAGTGAGAATCTCTTGAGAGTATTATAACTTGTGGTTTCAGTTACAATAAGTGGTCCAATAAGTGATTTTTTTTGTCTTGCTTTTCTCTAGTTCAGGAATAAGTCTGTAGAAGAAATTACAGAGAGTATTACATATAACTTTTCCCCACTCCTCTCTTCCTTTATCCTTTGTCTTTGTCTTCAAAGGCTTTTTATATCTGCTTTTGAAATTGAGGCCACTGAATCGGTAAGCAGTGTTGAAATTCCTTATTACACCTTTCAGTCTCCAGTTTCTGTCACCCAAGAGGTTATCTATCACGTTGACATTCAGATTTTGAGCCTGGTAAATTGCCACTGCGATCCAAAAACAAAAAAAGCAAACAACAAAACCCAATGTAATGCTGCAATTTATATTTTATGTTTGTCCCCAATGTCAGTTTTTAAATGATTGGTTCAGATTTGTAACTTCATATTGGGGGACTTTAAGCCCTTGCCACTTTACCTTCCAACTGGGTATCATAATGTGTACAAATCTGAGGAAGTGGATATTGCTAGAAGCAGAGGTTAAAGATGCTGAACAAGGGAGAGCTTGTGACTTGGAGGGAGAAAGGCTGTAACAGGCCAGACAGAATTAAGTAGCTTGAAGTCTGGGCCTGGGAAAACACAAACAAGAAGAAACACCTGGGCACGGAACTGCCTGTCACCTGCAGCCTTTGCCTCGGGCGTGCAGGTGCTGTACTTTTTACAACAACATAGTGAATTATGGTCTTCCAGAAACATCAAGGTCAATGGGTTTTACATTTCTACTTCTTTTTTGAATCTGAGCTTAAAGACATTTTGACGAGTTTAGACAGTTTTTAACCTAGTTATGTCTGACAGTGCTACTAGATCAACATTTTAAATAAATTCTGCTACTAGATCAACACTTTAAATAAATTCTGCTACTAGATCAAAATTTTAAATAAATTCTAAATGTTCCTGGAAAAATATTTTCATATACAGAAAAATCTCCCTCTGCTAGAAATTGTAATACTGTCCTAGTTAGTGTCTCTCATAATTATTGTAATTTGCAAGAATTGTAATTGCAAAAGAATACTGTAATTAAAGTACCATAAGAAGTTTCATCTTTGATCTGGTTTAAGCAAAACACATCTTATTTGTGGTGACTTTAATAAGAATTATTGCCCAACGTATGCATATTAGTTATGAAGATAAGTCATCAAACTGGCAAAAATATTTTTAATATGTGGAGAAAAATGCTAGTATACCTAATATGTAAGAAACATTCAGAAGTCATCAAATAAATTACTTTGTAAAAAAGCATAAAAATTTGGCCAAAGTTAAAACAGAAATAATGCTACCATCACACAATGTTCTGCTTCACTAATAGTCACAGAAATACAAATCAAAACAAATGCTTTTCATCTATAATAATAATAAGTCATAAAAAATTATAAATATTGGTCCAAAATGCCTGAGTGCATTTAGCCACCACCATTAAATGTATAAATGTAAACGTACATATGCTTGGATTCAGCAGTTATATATATATATATTTTCAGAAATGTATCGTTAATTCCTAAAATATTTGCACACATAAAAAGTAAAGGTGTACATGTATATCCAAATGATGCACATCCTGAGAAAATTGGGTAACATTATACTAAAAAATAAAGATCGTGCAGGCTTTTAAACGGATATGTTTGACCTAAACATACTGATGTGGAATGGTTTTCCGAGAAAATACCACTGGTGAAGTAGCCTGAAAGTCACAGTGAGATAGTATATTAATGTTGGTAGGAGTGTGTGTGTAGCTCCTGAATATATTCAACAAGTTGTCTGATGATTGGGGATTAATAACTTGATTTTTAAGCAAGAATTCCTTGATGTTGTGAAAGTCACAAAAAATGTTTTCAAATCAATAAAAATAGTTCTCTGTGGTGGTTACATATGTTTTGTCTTGATTCTCACTTGAAATGAAATCATAGTTCCTAAATCGGATAGCTCTTGTTTTCATTTTTTTCTGGTATGGGTTAAGGTATTACCACCACATCGATCTCATTTAGAAATTCTTAAGTAGTATTTAAACTGATTGCTCCTGGCCTTAGACAAACAAATGAGTTGGGTGATCATTAACAATGATAATGTCATCAAGTCGTAGAGACTAAGAGGACTGTCTCTTGCATCTTTTTGTGATCATTTGTCAGTGTGTCAGTGTGAGCTGGCAAGTCGTTGACAAAGGTTGGACATTTCGAAGAAACCTCCAGCACCGTGTTGTGTGTATTTAACTTTGTAATAAGCATGACGTATCTTTATTAGAGCAAGAGTGAAGCAGGGGATTTATTTTTTTAATTATGGAAATAAACTACTAGCTTACACTCTGTTAGCAAGCATTCTGATCCAACTTTTTTTGACTATTAATATTTATGAAATAAACACTTGTTTTTATTCTTTTAAGTGCCCTCTTTACTTTCAGGTCATAAAACATTCTGCCCACACTTGCAGGCTTTGTGTTCTTATTTCTCTCCCTTTTTATATACAGCATGTTTCCCATTGTATGGTAACCTCTTTTATCTAAAACAATAAAATTAATTGGAGGCATATTCAGTTTACTTAAAGTGCTGTGGTGAATGGTGTTGTCACATGACCGTGCTTCTCTGGAGGTGTAGGACATGGTTTTATAGTGGGATATGACTCTGACAATCCAACAGTTCCTAAAATACTGTGCAGGAGCACAACTTTTCCAGTTGTTTGATTTTTTACTTCTTATTTCTGATGAATGGTTGCAAACGTAACCTCATCAATTCTGGTTAGTCTTAGTTCAATCCAATGACATCTTCATTGCTTTTAGTTTAGGAGGAAATCTCATTTAAAATTCAAATCTCTTTTCAGTTTCTTCCCTCAGCCTTGCCTCTGCATTCCTAGAGAGATATTTTCACTACAAAAATTGTGAGTTAGTGAGTTGTCTGCTTCTTGGTCCTGTCATTTCATTCCTATCCTGCCTTTCTGCATCCAACCATATACTTCTCTCTCCTGTCTTTTTCCCTGGGTATTCTTTGTACAGTGTTCTCCCAATAACGGCCTGTTCAGTTTCTCCGGAGTTCCTGATCCTCTAGGATGCTCATCTGTGGAGGTGTTTGGGGTGCCCTATACCATCTCTTCTGCTGTGGCCAACTCACATCACAGCTATAAGAAATAGGGCAGTTCTCTGAGTTAACTTCTATCCCCTTCCCAAGGACCCATCAGAACTTTAGGATATTTTGACAAAACATCTAGGAATTGAGGGAAGCTAGGGAGGATGGAAAGTTTCCAGGCCTTTTTTTCTCACCTGTTGTCATTTCTATTTCTTTATTTCCATAGCCTTTGGAAGAGGTGAGTCTCTGAAGCTGGTGCACCCCAAAATTGTAGCTAGAAAATGAATCACGATGCCTTGTTATATGGAGTCAGTGCTATGATTTGAGTGATTTCAGACAGACAATGGATAAATCTCAGGATATGTTCTGAAGTAATTTAAAATACAGGTTTAAGTTGGGGAAGTGAGGAACGAAACAGCCTGAATAAGAACAAAACGTGTAGCAGAGTGAATTCTATTCTGGGCAGAAAGATCATGGGAAATCTCAAATCCAAATAGACCACAAGAAGGTCACAGATTAACAGTTTTGGTCCCCTCCACCCTCACTGTGAAAAATGAAGTACACAGGTTCACTCTTAAGTATCCTGTTGTACCTTCACCAAAAGTCTTAACTAAAAAAAAAAAAGAAAAAATATTACAACCTTGCTTCTGAGTTGCAGCTTTGCAGCTATTTGAAGGGTCTTTTGTTTGTGCCTGCTCATTTCCTTATGCTTTATGTATGCTTATTTTGAGATTTACAGATATAAATGCCCAGTATTTAAAGCAAAGTTTTAATTTATGTCCTACCCCCATGCACCACAAAGCTCTGTTAGGTACTTAGCGTATTTGTAGACTCTATGTGAATTGACTTTTTAAGGTTTGCATTGCAGAAATGCAAAGACATAGACACAAAAATTGTTACTCTGGTTGGAAAATTGAGGGCTATCTTCAGTAGTGTAGTACTTGTCCTTTAAAAAGAGGCTCATGTGATTTTGAAGGCATCATAAGTCTTTGTGAAGCAAACTAGGGATTGCCTGTAGTGAAAACAGGAAAAAAAAAAACCCCAGACCACTCACTGATTACAACAGTATTCATGACTTGCACTGTTGACATTCTGTAGATTGATGCAGCCTTCATTGTGGAAAGACTGAGTCATACAGAAGATGAGACACTTGAATAATGAAAAAAATATTTGTGTAGTCAGTGGATTGTCAGCAAAGGTGTTTTAAATTATGTGAGTTACCCAGTAGAGACCAAGTCAGGTTGCAAATTATTCTAAACAGAAAGTCATTTGAAAGTGAATAAAGCAAACTTAGAGTGAATTGATATACTCCAGATCATTTTATCCACTTTTCCTCTACCCCTTCCTCTTCCTTTATCTGCCCCTGATTTTGAAATGGAAAAAGAAAACTATTGATTGTGTATCAAGTGTAATACCAACACACTTGGTAAAAAAAAATAAAGATGGAACCAATCTTTTGGCATTCCGGAAGTGTTACTTATCCTGGCATGCAGGCGTTACATGGCTGTGCGCGTACAGCACACGGCCTGTGACCTGTAGTTTACCAGGTTCTTCTCTGTGTCCTTATTCTTTCTCTCTCCCTTTGCACGGTCTGCTCTGTAGATGTCTTCACGTTTCCCTTCGGCAACTAATTGTCTGGTTTTGTAATGACACCCATCATTTTATGAAATTTTTTAACAAATTGATGGGCAAGAAAAATTCTTTTAGAAACAATAAAAATTTAAAGCATATTGGCCCATTTAACTCTTAAGTTTATGACATCCAGCCCAAACTGACAACAGTTTGATGAAGGGTCAAGAAGACAGCCTGAGACGCTCGCACCCACAGCACAGCACTCATGCTGCTCCACTTGCCTAAAAGTCGTCACTGCACGTTTTGGTGCTTGGTTCTGAACAACTAAGAGCACCTCAAGTCATTTATTCTGCACTTTCATCTTCTAATCAGTTACACGTCTACAACAGGCACAAAGTAAATGGAACTGAGATGAGAGAAGTGACGGATGTGTGAACTAGAGTGTGGTAATCATGTCCCAATGTATAAGTGCAACACATCTTGTTACATACCTTAAACACTTACGTTTGTCAGTTATATCTCAATAATGCTGAAAAGAAAGAAAAGACAAAATGAAAGTAACTTCAGTTGAGTGTAAACTGAAGGTGCTATGAGAATTGCCCATATCAGAAATTGGCCAATGAACTGTATGAGCTTCTTTCCTGTGTTTCCTCTGTGACAAACTTCTTGATTTTTCTCTTCAAGTTGGAATCAATCTATGTTCACATATCTCCCTTTCGTTATTCTTCTAAATTTTAACGTTTGCTATATAGTGTCTTTTTAAGCCATGCTCAACACTTTCTGGAGGAGGATGGAATAAAAATAAGTAAGTTCATAAATATGGGTTTTTGCTATTAGCTTTGAATATGTTTTGTTTATTTTAGTGACAGTAGTACACTCCATCTTAACCTATGTTAACTATAATTTGCAAGGGTATCCCAATCTGGCCCACGTGCCACATGCTGATTTAGTCAGGACTCTTTTTGTTTAACTGTGGTGTCAGACATGATGAAAAGTATGCATGGACCCTTTTTTTTTTTGCCATTCAGCTTTCATCATTATTTGTATATTTAATGTGTGGCACAAAACAACTGTTATTCTTCTAATGTGAGGCAGTGAAATAAAGGTTGGACACCTCTGAGAGCGATCTTACATTTCAAAATAACAGAATTTATTCAACACTTAAGTCTAAAAGAATCATTTTGATTGTTGTGGAAGCTAGTAATTAGAATATGGCTTAAATAACCCAAAATAGGTTATGTCTTTTTTTCCTGAATATCTTTTTCTCTTGAATTTTTTCAGAATATTAGCTCCTTGTAAAAGTTAAAGGTTTCATTTATTTTATTATATTTTATTTACTAATCACTCATACTCCAAGAAAATAAGAATCAAAGCAAAAAAATTGTATTGTAGAAATAGCATTGGTCTAGTCTGGCATTTTTGTCACATGTTGTTGGTTGGCTTTGAGAAAATGGTTAGCTCAAGGGCAGAATTTGGCTGCAGATCAAGTTGTCCTCAGGTCAGACTCTGCGGCTGCCTGGATTATCTTTGGGGTTTCTGTCCAGCATATGGCAGGTTGTGCTCATTTTGGGGGGTTATATTGGTCTTTTCATTTTCCTCTTTGTGATTTTTCTAGGCCTACAGTCTCAAGACAAGAGCAAGGAGTCACCGTGGTACTGAGCACACAGGCTCAGTGAGTCGGGTTGCAGCGCGAATCCCAGGGCCCTCTGGGAAAAGATGCTGTCAGAATTGTCCTTTCTGCGATGGGACGTGAGACACAGAAAGGGAAGAGGAAGTGTCAAGCAGTAAACTCTGGTGTTGAGCCTTTTCTTGATAAAGCAGCGTGGGGCCTGGACATTGAAGGAAGGCATTTTTGTCTGGTTTTTCCCTCATCTGAGCCTTTGCCAGCTGTGCAACTCTTTCTGTTCTCTTGCTTTTACCAGTACATGGGTTAGTTTTTTATTTCATCTGACCTTTTTTTTTTTTTTTTTAACCAACCACCTTGTCAGGAAAAGGTGAACTACAAATGAAAATGTTCTTTCTATCAGGAATACAGTTTGGTAGCTCTGTGTACATCTATTTTTGTAGAAATAGAGAAAATGTTTGGTTTACCATTGATGGGCTATATGGGAGGGATGTTATTTTTTTTTAATATTGTAAAAATTGTTGAGTTCTGTTTAAAGAACTTGCTCTCAGAGAAGCACTGGCAAAAATGTTTGAAATGCTTATCTTAAAAAAAATGCTTATCTTTAAGGTGTCTGTGATATGGTCTGTCTGCTTTCTAGGTTACCTCAAGTCTGTGATATTTTCTTCTTTTTACAAAAGTAGATATGCCATGGCCAAACCGGCACAGTATTGTTCTTACATTCAACCTAAGTGAAGATTTAATCCCATGCTAGCTCCATTAATTTTGAATTATATATACATATATAATGTATAACTTGAAAAGGTTTATCACTTTGATCTCTCCCAAAGAGTAAAATGGAAATGGAGTAAGAAAATTTACATACATTTTCAATCAGATGGACAGTTTGCCTAGAGTATAATAATTTTCTTCCTTGTCTATACAACTTAAACAAGAAGTTATATACTACTCCTGGGATATAATTCACACTACTTATGAGTGCCAGTGGCTTATTTTTCTTATTTCCAATTTTTTTTTTTATTTTTTTCATGGCAATTTAATAAGTTGTATTGTAAACTGATTTTTTTTTTCCTGGAAAGTGCACGAAGGAGTAATATCTGAGAAGGTACTAGACTCATAAAATTCTGGCTGTTTCTGATCGTGTCGCCCATCATCACAAATTGAAAAACAATATACATATGTAATATGCTAATAGTAAGATTTTTGTTGTTGTTGTTTAAAATTTATTTTTCCTGTAAGAATTCTTTTTAAGAAAAAATTTTAGGGCGAAATAACATTTATATTTGGATTTAAATTTATACCACACTTACTGAATTAGCACTGAAAACTGAAAATTGCAGGATTCAAGTTGATGTGGCTGTCAGGATCTAAATAAAGTAAAGTTGGAAGCCACTGCTAGGGAAAGATTCGGATTATGAAAATAGCAATTATTCATAATTTAAGCACCTTAAAGGCAAAGTCCATTTCTTCCTTCAACTGCTTCCAGAGGCAGGTCATGTAAAATGCTTATGTAATACAGAAATTTTATTTAAAGAGTTTCTCAAATTTCTCCTATTCTCTCCTCACCCACATGAAATACTTTGTTCAGTGAAATGTCACTTCCCATTCTTACATGTGTATATTATACTTATAAACATTTTAGACATGAGCAACACACCGTGCTTAGCTGAGCAGGGTTTTCACAGATAATTTTCAAATATTTCCCTTGGTTATATTTTATGCATGAGTTTCCTTTCCTAGGACATCCAGTGAGCTATGAATCTATACACATTCTTATATTCTGATCACTCCTTACTTTGCTTCTTAACCAAACTCTCTTTAACATAATGTGCACATTTTTAGTAATGGGGGGTTCAAACTTAAGGTACCTTCCACTCACTAATGATATACACTTAAATTCTAGGGATTGGCCTGGTTAAGTTATCTTCAATTTTATTTGATACAATTGTTTTATCTATAATTTGCTCAAATACGTAGATTTTAATGATTCTATAACATTTGTTTTGTCTTGTGTCCTCCTGAGTTTTCATAGATAAGTATTGGGTCGTCCCTATGCAGTGCCTCACTGAGGTTATTTGCCTCATCTTCCCTTGGAACCTATTAAACTCCTTTGCAATTCTTTTGAGAGCAGTTTTGTACTTGAACTCATTTAAATCATTCAATTGGATTTTCCCAATTAGGAAGAGAAGTAAAGTATTTATGCCTTGCTCCTTTTCTTATTCTCCACCAAATTAAATTGAAGAACAGACAGTAAATAATTAGATGGCTTCACCCTGAATTTAGACTTTGCTCTGGGACCCCCCTGGTAACAAAAACATGTCTTGGCTCTGGAGACCCATACAAGGTTGCAAACCTCCTTTGAGGTACAGAGAAAAGATTTGTGAGTGCTCCCTTTGAAAACGTGACCCAGGTACTGTTAGCACAGTGCCTCTAAAAGAGCATGTCAAAATACAAGTAGAGAATAATCATGTTCCTGTAATAGTCATCCCTTTGCCATGACCATATTGCCATTACTACCAGAAGTTGTAAAAGAAAATGGGTTGTAATTTAGCATCATATTCTGAATTTAAAGTCTAAAATGCCATCCATCTCTCAGTCTTATTTTCTCACATTAAAATAATGCTGTTGTACTCAGAGGCTTCCAAACTACTTTATTGGGGGCAACTGCCTACCTCCCAGTTTTATTTAAAACCACTCAATCTTTTACTAATTTACAAGTTAGACTTTGTTTAACTTTCTAAAGACTTGGGAACTTGACCCTAGAAAATTATCTCATTTACTCTAAATATAATCTGTGCTTCGATCATTGAATTATCAGGAAGTAAGGAATAAACTAATGTTGACAAATTAGGATCCAAATGGGTTGTTGGGTACTTCAATGTTAATTTGAGCCTCTATAATTTTTAGAAACAAACGTGTCTTCTTAACCATCTTCTCTTATTTCTCCGTTAAAATTTTCTTCTTTCACTTTCTCTTAAGAATATTTAAATTTTTATGTTAAAGCAAAAATGGCCAAGAATGCTCTAAAATTCACAAAATAAGAAATAGTGAGTTGTAAATAAGTGAAGATTTTTTTAAACTTTATAATACATTTTTAAAAAATTCTAGGCACTGGTATAAAAATGCCCTTGAGAGACTTGATATTCATTGTGCATATAGAATTTGCCCATTCCTTTTCCAAAATTTGCAGAATATGTGGTAGAATCTAGCTTTTGAATTTATTGTCTGGTTAATGTTGTGTTTGTAACTTAAAAGAGGCTGTTAGAAACTATATTTCAAGAGATTGCATTGTATACTTTACTGAGTATCCCTTTGTTAACCAGTATGTGCTGAATTAGGCCAATGGGGGCCCTGAAATTAAAGGATAGAAAAAGGAAAGTACATATGAAAGATTTGACTAGGGGATTAATCGAGAAGCAGAGTGAATTAATTGAAATGAGCTTGGATTTTAGAGCATTGTCTAAATTTTGCTTTAGCCACAATTTAATGTATAATTTTGGGTTTCACTTGTCTCATGAGTAAATTAGAGTAAAACCTAACCAATCATATGTTGAAGTTGTAAAATCATATAATCAATTATCTGGCTCATATTAGATGTTCAATAAATAGAGGCCACCACAGACATCTATCAGTTGAGTAAGTACATCATTAAGTTGAGCTCCCAAACATTCCTTCTCTTCACATTACAGATCCACCTCTGTACCAACCAAGTAGATACATGACTACTTTTCTGTAAGAAATCATTGCAAAGAGAATGTTTTCCTCCTATTTGGTGTGGGAGATAAAATTTATATCTGTTTATTAGCTCTGATTTTTTAGCATGCCATTTCTGAAAGAAATGAAATTAATCTCTTAGTAGTGTGTAGGTACAACCCTGAGTTTCCTTACATGTTACAAAATTGGATTTATCCAGGGCCTCATGGATTATTGCCCCCCAAATTATGGGACAGTGTCATTAATCCACCAAAGTTTATATTTTTCAGTTATATTTTGGGCTTCTTTGTCACCAGAAATGCGAATGTTTCTTTTTTGAAGTTATTTTTTTTTAGCTTGTTTTGGAGGAAAAGTTGCAAAATATGGTGGAAAAAATCTTCTGCATGAAAAAGGGGGCAAATACGACCCTCTGCCATCCCAGTCAGCAGATTTACTCTGAGAAAAAGAGAAGCAACCTTATTGGAAGCAGATGTTGACACTGTGTCAGTTATTGAAGATGGAAAGAGTTCACTCGATTCATTGCAGTTACAAAGGGGTATTGATGGCAGTCCGAATTCCTGTGAATGATCACCTTCGAAACAGAAGGATGGCACAAACCGTCTGAGATCCAGTCCAAATGAGATCAACCTGCCAAAATGTATAGGACAATAAAAACTTTTTTATTTTTTCTTTTCTACAGGATAAAGGGTACATCTTTCAGGAAAAAAGGCCCGTTTGAGAGAGAAATTATCTCTAAAAACATGTAGGGGGTGAAGAACATTTTAAATCTACTACAATTATTATTAAAGTGATTTAGAAAAATTAGGCTAAAATTTTAGTTCAAAAATGTATGCTGAAGGCAAATACATAAACTATAAAAAAGTGGATGGCCCTATTGAGTGGGGTATGAATAGAGCCTGTGAGGAAATTTCAGTCTTGATACCTTCAAAATGTTAATTTCCTTGATTACTTGGTCTTGAAGACTGGTCATAGAAAGATCTTTTAGAACTTTTAGTAGGGTTTTTTTCTTCTTTTAGTGCCCTCTGGGAATTTCACTCTATGTAAGATTTTCTAACCTGTAGAGATAGTCATTCCTGTTTAAAAACCTTAATGTTCTTATTTCTTTTATTGATCCATTGTGCTTTTTTGTTGTTTGAAAAATATTATAAAGTTTTAAGTAATCAAACTGGTATTCTCTTAAAATTTCAATCAACTTAATGTGATCTAATGAATTTACCGATTTCTCCTTTTTAAGTTCCAAAAAAAAAAAAAAAAGAAAAAGAAAAATCAAGTATGGCTTAGTAATTCCATTGTTTAAGTAAACAAGAATATCTTATAGAAAAGGGCAGATCATCAGTAATTAGTTTCCTTTTTAATTATTTCTGGACTACTAAATTGTGACTTAAGAATAATTCTTTTAAAATGCAAGATTCATAGTTCTTTTTTGGCATATGCTTAAGATGTGAACTTTTCTAATGATATCTCTTTATACTATTTGAGATGTACATTTTTTCTATGCTGTGGCTAGAGCAAAAAGTAATGATTATTTACACAATTGATTTAATTTCTTAGGATATGTACAATCTTGGATATTATATTTGATTCAGAAATACTATTCCATATGTTTTCCAGGATATACAAAATAGGGAAAGGTTTTCATGTGAATTCTTCTTATCCCTTTAAAGTGCATATATTTAAAGAGAAATATGGATTCAATTTGCCTTCATCATATAAATCTAAGTAGGGTGAAATGCTTTTATGAAAAAAATACACAGTAGGGTAAACTTTATATTTTTCACTTGATTAGGTAAACTGCAAACTAATAATAGAAATATCATCTCATTGCATTGAAATACATTAAAATTCCAGATTTGGCAGTTTTACAAGCAATTATCTTACCCTAATTTCATGTTTCCAGAAAAAAATTAACTAATGTGAGTAATTCTGTCATTTTAATTAACAAAAATATATAATTCACAATTTTTTGCCTTTAGAAGATAATTATAAAATTATATGTTTTTCTGTTTTGTAGAGTAGGGGAAGAGACATTTTCTTCTTTCTATTCACTCTTATAAATGCAGGTCTCATAACTCCGTCAATGATATGAGATGATGGAAAGCTTTGTAATAAAAACAAATGGCATTATCTCCTGTTCAATAAATAATTTAATGTGAACTGAATGTTTATGTTTTAATGCAGCATTTGGGTTTGATCTGCATTTCTTGACAATTAACTAAAGCTCTTTTTTTTTATTTCCCCTTATTCAATTAAGCAACTTATACATATCATTGGAAATTTAAACTTCTTAGATTTATTAAATTATGAGGAAAATTTCTAGAGCCAAGGAATTTATATGTTACAGTGAAAGGGGCATTGTAAAATCAATGTTTGTAATGGAAGAGCAAGTAAAATGAGCTATATTAGTTATGTAACTTCAGGAATTTTGAGAATTTTTTAATACGATGCTCACAAGGGTATCAACTGACTCTTTGAGAAAGATACATTTATTGCTTTGTGTGTTACATTTGTTGACAGTGAACTTGCTATAAGTAACATGAAAAAACAGACAGAAACTTTCCTACAATTTATTGACGTTGAAAATGTGACCCCAGAAAAGAGACTTCCAAGAGTTTATATTTGGGATGCTGGAGTTTCTCTGCGACTTTCTAGAGAAGAGTGGACCATCATCAGTTAGTTTCCTTTTCAACAATTTCTGGACCACTAAATTTTGACATCAAAATAATTCTTTACAAATACAATATTCCTTAATTTTTTTTTTTTTGGTATAGGCTTAAGATGTGAACTTTTATAATGCTGTCACTTTATACTGTTAGAGATGTACATTTTTTCTTTTCAATGAATAATTTTTAATTTAATTTTGTTATTAAGCAAATCTTTACTGTGAAAGTAAAAAAGTCAGGAAATCTTTATCTAAATGAGTAGACCCTGTAGCGCTATAGGTGAAATAATTTGGCTAAAGCTTATTAACTGTTCGCCACGCTTAGAGTGCGTCAGCATATGAGAATTTTGTGTCCTCGATCCATCTTCACATCCAGCCACTGCTGGTCAAGACCTTCTCAGGTGGCGTCACTCTGACCCTCTCTTCTTCCGCTCATATAGTTAAGGACCCTTATGATTACATTGGCTCCACTTGGGTAGCCCAAGACAATCTTTTCATCTCAAGGTCTCTAATTACATATGTAAAGTCATTTTCCATGTAAGATGACATATTCCCAGTTTCTTCAGATTAGGGAATGAGCTATTATTCTACCTTCCATAATTAGTATCGGACTTCAATTATTTTTTTATAGTCTTGTAGTGGGGAGGATTTAATATTTCACTGGAAATAGCAATACACACTGTTTCCACTGGTATTTGTGTGGAGGCTCAACCTCATTCTCTTAAATAACTGCCTGGGACGGAAATTCCAGTCACTATTTCAAATGTTGCATGCAGTTTTGGTGCCTCAGGATCCAAAGAGTTATGTGGTATTTATGTAAGATGAGCACTGTTGGGGGCGTGGTGAGCAGGTCATGGTGTGCAGATTCTTCCTAGCTGAAATGTGTTTTCTCTGGGGACAGCCAACTACTATTTAATTATTTTGCTTCCTTTTTTGGGAACATATGCCCATCCTATGATGTTCTAAGTCTCCAGGCAGTTCGTCTGACCTGCCTATACACATTTGACTAAATAGCTAAATATGACCACACTGATGTGGTGATGCTTTAACACTTCTGTCCAGATTGAATCATTCCATCTGTTATCAGTTAAGCAGTGGAAAACTGTTATGGAAAGCAAACATGTTTTAATAGATTTAATGTGTAAAGTGGGTATCCATATTATGGAATGCTGCTGATCAATAAATGAGCTGCAAGACTTTGTCAGAAACAACACTTAAGCAAAACTGTTTTACTTTCCATACCAAGTTTGGCTGTGGTTGAGTGAAGAACACTAGCATTGATCTTTGCTTTGCACTTGTACAAGAGACTATTCGCGAAGAGCCAAATATAGCAACAGAGGATTTAATACCTTGCCAAAAAATACAAAATCTGTTCCCCTTTAAGCATGACACTCTATCCTTTTTCTTGTGGCTCTTATTAAAAGGAGAATATAGCTTTGAACTGCCCCATTTCTCCTGCCAAAAGTTCACTAGTCTTTTTCAAATGATCTATATATGATTTTCTGGTGTTTTATGTTTCTAAAAGAAAATGACTACATGAGACATTGCCCAGTGTTATCACCAAAAAACTCCCCTCTTGTTATGGATGTGTTAATTGATTTTGGTAATCATGACACAATGTGTACATATATCAAATCATCACATTGTATTCCTTGAATATACACAATTTGTATTTGTCAATTTTATTGCAATAAAGGTGAAATAAAAACTCAAAGTCAAAGATTGGCATCAATTGCAATTAAGAAAATCACACTTTGGTAGCTTTAGAACTAATCAAGGATCACTGGTGATGTTCTGTGTTTCATTTTCTTTAAAAAATTTTTTTAAGGAAGAACTGACTTCAGTCAGTGGGGTACTGTTTTTGTCTAAGAACATGGATGCTTTGTTCTTAGTGATGGCTGATGGGAAGACAGACTAGTTCAGATTTCCCAACAAAAATGGTTCAAATGGCACTGGCTCTTCTGCTCAGCTTATGATGCACATACAGACTTTTGAAAAGAGTCTTGCAAACTTCTCTAAGAAAATAGCTTCTACAGTGACAGCTTTACCAGACATCTCCAGGAGGGATTTTAAAACAAACACAAGGCTATTTGGAAATACTTGGTATATGTAAATATGCAAAATATGCTGAACAGTGCTAACATCTGCAGGGAGTACGCCCTCATGCTTAAACAGAATATTTTGGTGGCAGTGGCTGTAATTTTTTTTCACTTTTGCTTTTAAATCCTCTCCCCCTTGTCTTCACCTGCACACCCATCCACAATCTTCTGTGAAAATACAAATGTAATATACACACACACACACACACTGCCAGGATGCTTCCAAGAGAATCATTTCAGCAAATTCCCCCTGGAAAATGTGGGTGGTGGCTTGAAGGAATGTTTCTGAGTTCATGATGTTGTAAAGGCTAAGCTTCAGGGAACTTGCTTGGACTTGATCTGACACTATCCTCACACACAACCCAGACACTCGGCAGGCCAAATTCCATTAAGGCTTGTCATTGCAAGATGAAAATATGTCCTATTGTGAGTGGCCTTCCAGCCATGGTGAGTCCAGAGATCAAAGAGGAAGTGTGTTGTCAGGTTCTGTGACATCAAGGCACTCATTCATTTATGCAAATAAGTATATTTCTTTCTCCCCAGAACCAGAAAAGAAAAGAAAAGAAAAGGAGAACCAAAGAGAAGTTAAAAATGAAAGTCTCTTCCTCCAGGATTTTGACAAGTTGAAGGTGGAGGAGGCAAGGTTGCAAATATGAAGAGAGGAAGCCTGGATCCCAGGACCATTTCCACTGATAATTTGTTGATATCATTTACTCTTATAGTTCTTCAATTTCTTTATCAGATGAAGATCAAAGGAAGTACATATTCTAAAGTGCTTTGGGAAAACCAAAAGTGCTATATGAATACAAAGATACTATGCAGATACTGTTAATAAACTAATATTAATCTTTGTTAAAACTTCTCTGTACTATGTGTATTATGGGCATTACCTGAATTTATCCCAATTAATTCTTACAAATCACAATATGTAGATAGCATTTATTAGGGAAACTAGTAGGAATAAAGAGTGGGATTGGAGTTTTACTGTTGCTGTTTAGAAACTATATGTTCTGAGACAATTCCCTTAACCTCTTTAAATCTCAGTGTGGCATCTGTTAAATGAAGATGCTAAAGGTGACTGCTCTTTAGAATTGCTGTGGGGACTAAAGTATGTAATTCACTATCACTAAATATGTTTGTGCCTCTTTTAATTAATTTTATGTTTTAGTAATTTAGGAAATCATCAGTTAAGCCATTGTTCAAGGACACTCAGCTGCAAGTGATAGCCAGGTTTCAAACCCAGATTTAACCAAACAAAAACTCAGAACCACACGGTGCTCCTAATGTCTTTCCTCTTGTCACATCTGAGGGCACTTGCTGTGAGTAGATTTTGACAATCTCTTAGCCATAGGAGAAACTAAACATGATTAGGAAGGATAAAGTACTCTGGAAGAGAAAGAATAATGTGGCTATTATGAGCCAGAATTATGATAGATCTGGGAAATGTAGAACAGTATTTTGAAGCTGGGGATTCAGAATCAATTCACTCAATCTATTCTTCTGATCTGAGGATTGTGGTTATTTTTCTACTCAGGTCAATCTCAAATCTCATTAAAATAGTGAATAATGCATTAGAAGAATTAAAACTTTCTGCTGACATTTTATTTTCATCTGAAACTGTCAACTCCCTAACTCTTTATATGATGAGCTCTTGTTTTTTCTGCTAAAAAAAATCAAAATTACATTTTCATCCTGATTTTCCTTTAACAAGGAAGGTAATATTTGTGAAATATCCTCATTTCTCACATCCTAAGTATGCTTTGGGGCAGGACTAAAGATGATGGAATAAGTCATTTAAATATAAGCATTTACCTTAATTTGTAGTTTCTCTGTCAGAAAATGATTACAAGAAGATTTGATTTTAATTTTACCCCCTACTTATCAGTTATTTGACATGGGAAAAGGTATTTTTACTCACTTTTTAAAAAGACATGGTATTGGGTGGTGCCTGTGGCTCAAAGGAGTAGGATGCTGGCCCCATAAGCCAGAGCTGGCGGGTTCAAACCCAGTCCTGGCCAAAAACTGCAAAAAAAAAAAAGGACATGGCATTTTCTACATTATAGTGTAGATATGTAAATTTAATGGCATAAAGTATGTGTCTGTTGAATACTAGACTTCCTTGGAGACTGAGGATTTCGTGTATTAAAAGTGGCCTTGAGTGGCACTTGTGGCTCATTGAGTAGGGCGCCGGCCCCATATACCAAAGGTGGCTGTTCAAACCCGACCTCGGCCGAACTGCAAAACAGAAAAATAGCCGGGCGTTGTGGTGGGCGCCTGTAGTTCCAGCTACTCAGGAGGCTGAGGTAAGAGAATCGCCTAAGCCCAGGAGTTGGAGGTGGCTGTGAGCTGTGTGACGCCACGGCACTCTACCGAGGGCGATAAAGTGAGACTCTGTCTCTACAAAAAAAAAAAAAAAAAAGAGTGGCCTAAATTGGCTGGTGCCTGTGGCTCAAAGGAGTAGGGTGCCAGCCCTATGCCGGAAGTGTAGTTTTCGGCCCAGCCCTGGCCGAAAACTGCAAAAAAAAAAAAAAAAAAAGGGTGGCCTAAATTTATTAGACATTTATAGCAAGGAACATTATAAAAGTTGCATCATTGAATCCTCATCACAACTTTCAAAGATGTATTTCCTTATTCCCACATTAGAGATGAAAAACTTGCAGAGATTCTAAATAACTTGCCCTAAGCAAAATCAAGATCGAATGCTCTGTGTAATTTCAAAGCTCATGTCTTTCCCACCATATCAAGCTACATCTCAATTTGTGAGACAATTAATAAATAACTTTGAGTGCCTTCTATTTGCTCCCATTCATGTATAATACGTAAATAAAGCAAGAGCCTAAAATCCTAAATGTTCTACTCTGCGTAGTTGAAAGCCTGGCTTTTAAACTGCTTATACCATAAACCGGCTATAGGCTCTGAACTAAATTTTGGTTAAATAAGTAGAAGATTGAGACATTTTGATAGGTAACTGAAAAATCTACTCTATTTCCTGGATCAAAAGTCAGATTACTGCAAACTATAAGCCACATTTTATTCCTCTTCTAAATCTCACCAAAATAGAGCAGGAGAAATCTTCGTGCCCCAACAAATTATCCGTACGTATGTGTATAAAAAGCACCTTTTCTGTCTATTTTGTCTTTCTACAGTGTAAACTATATGCAGTAACAAAACTAATACAAGTAAAACAAAGGAGTAGTTTCAATCCCCGGAGAACCTAGTTTGAAATCATACAGATGTTTAACCATTTTCCTTGACAATTTGACAGTGTGTATTGTGTTTATACTGACTGAAATGGGCTAAACCAATCTTTTATCAGTCAACGCGTATTCATAAACCAAGTCTTAAAATTGCCAGTTTTTCTCATGAGTTTTGTTTTTGTTTGTTTGTTTTTACTTACTTTTTATTCATTAGTTCATGAAAATATTCTTAGATGCAACCACTGATCCTTGCTCTCTGCTATACTTTTGGGCCCCTGAGTCTCCTAAACTGGTCCATGTCCTCTGGCCTATGCCAGTCCTCTTAGGCTTGATAATAGAGTTCAACTTCTATTGAGTTCAATAAAACATTTTTTATTGTATTTCCCAGATGATGCTTTTACTTCCTTAGTTGCGATAATATGTCTTTTCTGCCCAAACCCTAATCGACTTTGGCTGCTGGGGTGAGCCAGGATCAGAGAGAAAGGATTAACTTTAGAAACTTAAGCACCTGGAGGTAGATCAAGGCTTTATGAGGGCTGAAACTTATAGAAGTTGAAGAGACAGCGACCTTTTAGGAAAAACAATACAAAATGAATACTAAGTTATATATAGAATGGAATATTTAATATGAGAAGTCACAACTGACAAGTTTTGAAAGCTAATAAATACCACAAAATATGAACTTTAGAAAAAAATGAAAATATCTGTTTATGACACATGTATAACATGCTACTTTTCTAACAACTATTTTTGTTTATTTATTTATTTATTTATAGACAGAGTCTCACTCTCTGGTCCTGGTTTCATGGCTCACAGCAACCTCAAGCTCTTGCCCTCCAGTGAGCCTCTTGCCTCAGCCTCCCAAGTAACTGGGATTACAGGTGTCCTCCACGAAACCTGGCTAGTTTTTCTATTTTTAGTATAAATGGGCCTTGCTCTGCTCAGGCTGGTCTTGAACACCAGAGCTAAAGGGATCCACCCACCTCGGACTCCCAGAGTGGTAGGATGACAGGCATGAGCCACCGTGCCTCCACCTAACAACTAGTTTTAATCTTCTGCACATGTCAAACCTGTTTCTTTTATACCCTCTTATGTTTCGTGATAGCGCACTCACAGGACATGTTCATGGTCAGATTTAATCTCAGGCCCATTTGAAACAGTACAGTAAGGTTTTGAGGAACTCCCAGAAGCCATTCCGACCCTAGGGTGTGATTACTTAATTATGAAGGAAGTGTTGGATAATGACATAAATATATCCACTAACTATCCAATATGTGTAGCTGCCAACACAACTCTCCCTCAGCCTCAACTCTACTACTCTCCAAGGGGAACATGAATGGAAGGGACATCCCTGAATGAGACAGCATTCTTGAACAAGAGAGGTTAAAACAGCTTATTTTGAAAAATTTACAAAAGGATATGTCAACATGAACTCTCGGCTCCATGCTAAGCCCTTGGTGAGGTTGTGTGCAGATAAGAGACGCTGAAGCCTCAGCCTCATTAGCTTCACGGCACATGACACTTTGGCTCTTAAAACACTTACACAAGTCCTCCGTGGTAACACAAACAAAAAAGTTTTAAAAGGGCATTGTTTTTTGTGACTTTTGCATTTATTAAAAAAGACTTCAGGTTGAGAGGAGACAGATGAGAAATCTAAAAAAAAATTGGAAGGAATTTTACATAGACAAACGGTGGGGGGGGGGATAGTTTGTAAGATGACTCTGAACTGAAGAATTCATGTGCAAATTACCTGATATGGAGAACAATGAGGAATGAGTTACCCTTGATAAAGCGGCTTGTTTTTCTTAAGAATAAAACTATACGGTGTTTGCAACTATGCATGACCAGGAACCCAAACTATTAATATATCACATGTTTAAAGTAATGAAGTCTTACTGAATAATGAAGCATTACTGAAAGAATACTTTCTTAGATTATCTGAAGAAAATGTGTTCCTCACCTAGTTCTGTCACTACCAACCCAAATACTACTGGAAAAAATTACTAAATTTCCTTGATGTTTTTCTCGTCTATAAAATAGAAACAGTAAAACTAGATAATCTCTAAGGCTTCTTCTAAATCTGTGCATTTTGTGATTGTACGTATATTTTCTTTAAATATAATACCATACCCTATTTAGGCATCAGAATTAATGTTTTCTTGGAGCTAGAATAGTTTGAAAGAATAGCCTAATTGGAAAAGATTATTTTTACAACTTCTTCAGATGTTAATGGAAGTTCAAGCTATAAAAATTCAATAATGAACATGTTTGTGGAGTGGAACAAAGAAAAATTCCAAACAATCCCTTTGCAACAAATGCTTTTGGTATTTATGTAATCTAAAGTTAAAAAAAAAAAAAAGCAAACGAGACATTATTGCCCTAAGGGATTGGACATCCTGGAATTTGTATTTTTAACCCAGTTTATTTTTGAAGGAGCCAATATTCAAACCTGTGTATAATTTAGGGATTTTGCTCATCCCATGTGTTCTACATGCTGGTTTGAATTACCCAGTGGTGGAAAAGAGAAATGTAGAATTAAAAGAAAACAACAGTTAGAGCAATTCTATGAGTAATTATGAGCAGGACAGTAGACAAAGTTATAGAACTATATTATTAAAGACATAACAGGCTATCTACCTTGCATTCACTTAGCACTACCTCGTTAAAAAAAAAAAGAAAGAAAGAAAGAAAAAACAAGATTCTTATTATGTGCCCAGTTTAATTTTAACAATTCATGTTAGCTTCTGTATCTTCTACTGCGAAACTAATAATTGAGTAAATTTTAATATTTTTTTTTCTTCATTGGCTAACTACTTAATTTCCTTTTGTCTAAATCTCATGTTACTACCTGAAGTCATTCACACTTTCATCAAGAAGGACAACCACGATAATGTGAAGGTATTTACCACCTCCTCCTGAAGCCATCTGCATGCTGGATGAAGCAAGACAAATGGACCCAGTCCTGCACTCTGAACACACCTCAGCCTCCTGGGGATGGCTTGGGCACTTCCTGTGTTTGGCTTTCTATCACATCCTCACCTATGAATAATTTTTCAATATTAGTCATATTTATCTTCTTTCATTTTTCATGAGTCAATGTCCATTTCCCCTGAAGTACTTCTTCTTTAGCAAATGTTCTAATAGCCTCTTAATAACTTTACCATAGATGTATTAATCCCAGGGAAACTGATGTTCTCCCTACTGGACAGTAGTGGTTGCTCGATGTGGCCATAGATGTACACTGTGAAGTGGAAGAAGTAGTAATTTCATTTCCTGTGCCAACCACTCTGTTCTGGAAAAGGTGACCACATTTAATTTTTTTTTTTTTTTGCAGGTCTAGACACCATTTGCTCAACAATGATGACTTCCTAGACTTTTCACTATTCCATGCAGTATCACAGTAGGACTGACCCCTGACCCCAGTGGGGGACTAGAAAGTGAGAACAGGAGGAAGGAATAAGCCATTTCTCTCCCATCACTTTCAGTTGAATAGCATCTATGGCCCCAACTGGGTCTTCTGCAGTGACTATAACTGCTTGAAGCCTCAGTTCCTGCCCCATTCCCACCTCCTGCTGCATACTCTAGTGTATGAAATCCCTTCATATAGCTTCTCCTGTTTGCTCCTCTGGAAACAAAAGTAGTGGTGGCTTCCTGACACTGCTAATCACTAGTTTGCTTGGCTGTCTCCTAAACTCTTCTATCACTGTGTAACCAATTTCCTGCATTAAGTTTGCTATTTTAAGGAATCAGAGTGGCTTCTGTTTACCTGGTTGAATGTGGTAGATTCAATGTTGCCTACAAGGAGTAGAACCAGGACACAAATCTTCAAGAAAAAAATGGTAAGATAGATGTTTTCACATGTTACAGCATGAAAGTATAAATGACCCGCTTGCAGGCAGAAAAGAGAATTTCAATAATCCATGGTATGCAGCAGCATCACAGCCACCTGTAATATTGTTAAGGCTATAAGAAACGAATCTGCTGCACTCTACCACTACATCAGTGACAATGATCAAAAATATTATTGATGTTGGGAAGTATTTGAGACAGCACTAAATGGTTTCCGAAGAGTTAAAAGTCAACGTAAGGATTTTAGCTCAACTCAAAACACAGGTCAAAACCCTGAAAATTCATAATAGCTGAATTTTTTTAATGCATTATTAGACATAAGATAGCATGTCTGAAAATCAGGCCTGAAATCTTATACTATAGTTTAGAGAAATTTGAAGCAAATTGTTAATATAACATTGCCAAATTACTTCTGTCAATGTCAGGGGATTGCTTAGAAAGCAATGATTCTCTTAGATGAGAGCAGGAACATGAATATTATCAGATAAACCTAGAAAAATTGAACTTTCACAATGAAATGAGTCCCATAATTGAATTTCAAATTTTATTTACCAATTTAAATTTCTACCCCCCCCCCCCGTGCTTGCTCTCCACTCCATCCTGCAGCCAACTGCCCTCTTGCCTCCCACCATGGTCCCACTATACGCCAGCTGCGTCTCCTCTGGGATCACTTAAGCTTTCTGCCCGGACCTCTGCCACAGCCAGCTCCTGATGGGCCCAGGTGGTGATAGGACCCCCAGATCCCATCTTGGCAGTCACCAAAGGCTTTAGGAGAGACAGCAATAGTAAAAACATCAATCTGGGATTTTGTATTTATCTGGATGATAATGGAAAACCTTACTTGCTCCTTAGTGTTCCAAGGGAGATGCCCAGATTGCTGTAAAAAATCTGGATAAGGCCCATTGCGGGACTGGCGGAATTTTGCAAAGTATCTCCAGAACTATCCTTCAATAAGAACTGCAAGTTGTTGAAAAATGTCTGGTTCATCACTGTGCAGACCACTGTTCTGCAACAGAGCCTTTAAGGATTAGGGCTAGTTTTCTGCAAAGATTTTCTAAGTTCAGCTGGATATCTTTCGGCCCAAACTAACCTGAGGAAATCACATACCCATCTTCAGAGATGCTAGGATGTGGCCTGACTTGCTGCACAAGTTGTTAATGGTTAATAAAATCTTCCCTTTCTTTCTAAAACATTACTTGCTGTCTTTGATTATTTCCACTTGACAACCTTGAGCTGTCATTGTGCCACTCTAACCATATGACTCCATGACTGGTGGCTTTGACTTCACAGGCTCCATGGAGATGTTTCCAAAAAACCAGAGTAAAGTGTTCTTCTCCTGCATGCCTGTGCTCATGTCTCACAGGAGTGTACCCTCGTCCAGAGCAGTGGAAGGGCAGAGAGTCAGTGGAGAAGAAAAACAATTTCTTTCGGTTCTTTGACATGAACCACCAAAACTTAGCCAGTGGTGATGGTAACAAGGATGCCTGGGATGCGGGCTACTTCACTGTACAGGGAATTATTGTTTGTATCTGTCAATCAAATGGAAAGAAACAGGGGCTTATATGGTGAATATGTGGGAGCTTTTATTGTGATCTACAAAGATGCAAATGAAGCCAAAGGGTGGAGTCACAGTTGAAGATCTGGATCCATCCCATGTATTCTAGTCCTCCTCTCGATGAGCCCACGTTGCTTTTATGATTCTGACCACCCCAAATTTGCAAAAACAATGGCTGCAAGAAGTGAAAGCTTGGCAAATTGCATATTGTCATGCAAACTCAGCTGGTCTCCTCCCACAACTGGCAACATATCACTGATCAGATTGGAATGTTTTGTTTCACGGAGCTAAAGCCTGAACAGGTGATGGATTAGCTACCAAGGAGTTCTTCATCTATATGACAAAGGATGGCTGCATATCAGTGACAGGCGTCACCTCCAGCAACATGGGATACTTTGCCCATGCCATTCACCAGGTCATCAAGTAATTTCCCTGGAACAGAGACAACCTCTGGGACTTCAGCCTCTGCTGTGTGAGCTTTACAGGGAGCATGAGGGAGGCTGAGTGATGGTGTGCTGTGTGGATCATGTCTTTCAACCACAGCACAGAACACTCAGTGACAGAATGCCTTTTTCAGAAAATAACATGGAATAGCAAAGGGCAGGGGCATCCATTTCTGGCATCTGGAATTTTGTGGCTCTAAACCAAACTCTCCCCCCTCCTTTTATCTCCAACTTTTTTGAAAGAGTTTACGTATGCTAGAAAGTCATGGCACCAAAAAAAAAAAAAAAAAATCTGCCTGTCATGCCATTACAATAGTTTAGCTTTAACCAAAGGATCTTATGGTGTCAAAGGTTTCACATGAGAAATTGCACATGTTAGCTTTGAGAGAAGATCTCGTTCTGTCATTGACAGTCAGCCTCATGTTTGTCCTCTCATGAGGCAGCAATCTTATCAACAGACATATTGCAGAAATTGTGTTTTACCAATGAGTCTGCTGCCACCGCAGCAAGGAAAATAAAAGATGTTTCTTATTTAAGAAAAAGAGAAGGCTCCCTCTTCTTCCCTATCATTGCTATTCTTTTCCTTAGGCCCAAAGTTTTTAACTAGCCTAGGTTTTCATCCCATTCTACTGTTGGAGGGACTGACAACCTCAATCCATCAGATTTATTTAAGAATAAGAAACATGGCTCGGTGCCTGTGGTCAGTGGGCTAAGGTGCCAGCCATGTAAACCTGAGCTGGCGGGTTCGAATCCAGCTGGGGCCCGCCAAACAACAATGATGGCTGCAACCCAAACAAAAATAGCCGGGTGTTGTGGCGGGCGCCTATAGTCCCAGCTACTTGGGAGGCAGAGGCAGGAGACTCTCTTGAACCCAGGAATTGGAGGTTGCTGTGAGCTGTGATGCCACCACACTCTATCCAGGGTGACAGCTTGAGGCTCTGTCTCAAAAAAAAAAAAAAAGAATAAGAAACATAATTTGATGTTTATGCCATACCTGTATCTTTCTGGGCAAGGAATAGTGGTGAGTAGGTAACTGCATTTTATCTCGGCACCCTCTTCAATGGCTGTGCAATTGTCTGCTGTTGGGATGTGGTCCCTGCCCTTGTGGACTTCCTCCCTTGGTTGAGGGTAGTTGTGCAGTCACAGATCTCACATCATGCGGTAGGCAGTGCAGGGTAGGATGAGGAAAGACGATGTTCTGGGCTTTGTGTGCTATCAGTTGGGCTCGGGAAAGACAATCTCTAATTGCTCTAATCTTATAGACTTACTACAGCCTGTATTCTCTATTACAATAAAATTACTGTGTACCTTCCAAAGGAAGAATGAAAATAAAAATAACCTCCTCATTTCTTTCTGTGGAAGCCAACCTTCTTTCAAGACTTAGGCACACTATACTTAATTGTCTATAGACCCACAATTTATATCATTTGAAATTTAAGGAGTATGTATATGAATGGATTCTGGGCATGTTAGACTAAGGAAACAATATAAATTCAGGTTGGCTGTATCTGTTGGATACAGGATTTAATGGGGTAACTTCATCAGCTGGAAATGGTTCTAGTATTTGCCTTATTGACTAACTAAAGCATAAATTCCACAAAGGGGTATGTTTAATGAGGTCAAGATGCCAGAACTTCCCTGTAATTATTTAGAGTAAGAATCCAAGAGGCTTACAAACTTGGTAATGTTAGCTTAAAATTACGTAGAGCTTGCTTTCTCTCTGACACTGTTGCCTGGAAGTTACTCAAAACACTCCCATCCCTGGGGCATTGAGAAATGCTTTCTGAGGGAAACAGCAGCATCCTTGAAAACTTGGTTCTGGTTGTCAACTGTAGTTTGGGTCTAATGGTAAGAGTTGCTACCCATGTAATGGGAACTATAGGATCCAGCAGTAACAGGGGCCAGGTGGCAGTACAAGGATCAGAGATAAGGATGGGTCAAGTACCTCAATGGTGGTAGGAATGGTTGTAGGAATGCCATTTATTAACCTTTAGGAATCTAGGGGATGGATAAATGATTACAGGATCTTATAAATAAAAGAAATATGCATAAAATATTATTTGGTTTATATTACAGGAAAAATTAATACAGTGGATATGTGGAGTGGAAGTCTTATTTGAGTAACTGCTGCAAGAAGTCATGGTCTGCCTCCCAATCACTCTGCTCAAGCTGGTCCAAAAATATGAACTTCTTGATTGAAGGGGCGATCAGGCCCCCTTTAGGAAAGCTCTGCAATGTTGTCATGTGTACAGACTGTCAAGGTTCCTCCAACAATACCCCGAAGTGGTATATGGCCATTTTGCCTATGACTTCGTACTGGAGAAAGAAAAAAATCCTAGACACCTGGCTCTGAGTTTAACTCATCGCTGATGACCTGAAATGCTACTAGAGTCCTCTGGAATTCATGGAAGTTGGCTGATGAATGGAGTTTTGAACCACTGTCTTTGTTAAAGTGGGGCTATTGGGTACAGGATTCTCCTTTGGTTATTTTTCCTATTCCTGATTGCTTGGTTGGTTAAAGTAGATTAGGAAGTTGACAGAAACCCTGAATTGGCTCCTGTGATCAGAAGGGCCAAATGTCAGCTCATGTAAGTGCCATCCCTACTACATAGTAAACCAAAAGCAAAAACTGATGCCTGAAAGATGTACATATATTAGCTTTCCCTTCAATGGATGAAAGGATATAGGAATAGCAAATTCCTAGGACTTCTACAACTAGCTAAACTGCAAAAAAAGAAGGGGCCATAGAATATAACTGGATAGTCTTCAAACTAATCAGGTGGCAATTGCAATTCTAACTACTACTACAGGTATACGTCCTGAGTCTGATAAATGAAAGCAGTCCTTAGAATTTAGTACATACTATTTATCTGGCTTGAAAAACACTTTATTCCTTCTTCATAATAATTTGCATGGATAAAGAGAGACAACTCACTTTTCCTTGCTAGAGATATCAATGTATTGGGTATTAAATGTGTATGTATATTACATAAAACATGGACACTGTCATACCTTAGGGTATTTCATCTTTCCTTTTCTCTGTCATAATAGAGTCCTTAGGACCTCGATCAGGACCTTCCACAGACAGTCCCACTGACATATGACACTGATGCTGATGAAATAAATCTGTTGAGGGAATAGTAAGAATATTCTAAATGATAATGAACTCACTTGTGTGTAATGAGTAGAGGATAAATCAAATTAAATTCTAGGCTTTTGAAATGTCACTGAAGTTTTTAAGAACACATGGGGGTATTCTCCCTAAAGTGAAAAGCAAGTTGCTGCAATATACCTCTCAGGAAGAGGAAAAAGTCTCGTTGAGCAAATTTTCTTTTTCTTTCTTTCTTTTATTTCATATACAATCTGAACTATTTTCATCAAACTAATTAACGTAGCCTTCCTGGCATTTTCTCAGTTATTATATGAAGACATTTGTATTCTGCATTTAGTAAGGTTCACGTGTACCCTTCTAAGATGCACCATAGGTGTGGCCCCACCAATTACCCTCCGTTCACCACAACCTTCCCCCTCCCCTCTCTACCCTTGCCCCTTTCCCTACATTCTTGTGCTATAATTGGGTTTTAGCCTTCATATGAAAGCTATGAATTAGCTTCATAGTAGGGCTAAGTACATTGCATACTTTTTCTTCCATTCTTGAGATACTTTGCTAAGAAGAATATGTTCCAGCTCCATCCATGTAAACATGAAAGAGGTAAAGTCTCCATCTTTCTTTACAGCTGTGTAGTATTCCATGGTATACATGTACCACAATTTATTAATCCATTCGTGGATCGATGGGCACTTGGGTTTCTTCCATAACTTAGCAATTATGAATTGGGCTGCAATGAACATTCTGGTACAGATGTCTTTGTTATAATGTGATTTTTTGGTCTTCTGGGTATATACCTAGTAAAGGAATTATAGGATCAAATGACAGGTCAATTTTTAGATCTCTAAGTATTCTCCAAACATCCTTCCAAAAGAAACATATTAGTGTGCATTCCCACCAGCAGTGTAGAAGTGTTCCCTTTTCTCCACATCCATGCCAACATCTCTGGTTTTGGGATTTTGTTATGTGGGGTAATCTTACTGGAGTTAGGTGATATCTCAAAGTAGTTTTGATTTGCATTTCTCTGATGATTAAGGATGGTGAGCATTTTTTCATGTGTCTGTAGGCCATGCACCTGTTTTCTTTAGAGAAGTCTTTCTTCAAGTCTTTAGCCCACCCTGAGATGGGCTCACTTGTTCTTTTCTTGCTAATACGATGGAGTTCTCTGTGGATTCTGGTTATTAAACCTTTGTCGGAGGCATAACCTGCAAATATTTTCTCCCATTCTGAGGAATGTCTGCTTGCTAAACTTACTATGTTCTTGGCTGTACAGAAGCTTTTTAGTTTGATCAGGTCCCAGTAGTGTATCTTTGATACTGCTTCTATTGCCTGGGGAGTCCTCCTCATAAAATATTCACCCAAGCCGATTCCTTCAAGAGTTTTCCCTGCACTTTCTTCTAGAATTTTTATAGTTTCATGTCTTAAGTTTAAGTTTTTAATCCAGTGAGAGTCTATCGTAGTTAATGGTGAGAGATGTGGGTCCAGTTTCAGACTTTTACAGGTCGCTAGCCAGTTCACCCAGCACCATTTGTTAGATAGTCTTTTCCCCACTGAATGTTTTTAATTGACTTGTCAAAGATCAAGTAACGGTAAGTAGCTGGATTCATCTCTTGGTTCTCTATTCTGTTCCAAATATCTACCTCTCTTTTTTTGTGCCAGTACCATGCTGTTTTGATCACTGTCAATTTATAGTAG
>CAUYON010030965.1:0-11936 GCA_963573935.1 Arctocebus calabarensis
GCTCACAGCAACCTCCAACTCCTGGGCTTAGGTGATTCTCTTGCCTCAGCCTCCCGAGTAGCTGGGACTACAGGCGCCCACCACAACGCCCAGCTATTTTTCTATTTTGCAGTTTGGCCAAGGCTGGGTTTGAACCCGCCACCTTCGGTATATACGGCCAGCGCCCTCCTCGATGAATCGTAGGCGCCACCTACAACACCTGGTTTTTTGGAGATAGGGTCTTGCTCTTGCTCAGGCTGGTCTCGAACTGGTGAGCTCAGGCGATCCACTCACCTCAGCCTCCCAGAGTGCTAGGATTATAGGCGTGAGCCACCTTTTTTTTTTTTTTTGAGACAGAGCCTGAAGCTGTTGCCCTGGGTGGAATGCTATGTCCGTCATAGCTCACAGCAACCTCCAACTCCTGGGTTCAAGCGATTCTCTTGCCTCCGCCTCCCAAGTAGCTGGGACTACAGGCACCCGCCACAACACTCTGCTATTTTTTTTGTTGTTGTTGCAGCCGTCATTGTTGTTTGGCAGGCCCGGGCTGGATTCGAACCGCTAGCTCACGTGTATGTGGCTGGCGCCTTAGCCGCTTGAGCCATAGGCGCCAAGCCATGAGCCACCTTTTGTGCATTTTCTTTCTAGAATGTTCTTCCTCTAGTTACCATCAACTTAGCCATTTAGGTATCAGTTTATTATTATTTTATTTTTTAGAGACAGAGTCTCATTTTGTCACCCTCGGTAGAGTGCCATGGCGTCACAGCTCACAGCAGCCTCCAGGTTCTTGGGCTCAGGCAATTCTCTTGCTTCAGCTTCTGGAGTAGCTGGGACTACAGGCGCCCACCACGACGCCCGGCTATTTTTGTTGTTGTTGCAGTTTGGCCGGGGCCGGGACCAAACCCAACCCCCTTGGTGTATGGAGCCAGTGCCCTACCCACTAAGCCACAGGCGCCGCCCTAGGTATCAGTTCATATGTCTGTCACATCCTAAAAGAGGCTGGCGTTTTCCCCCCAAAATCTAAACCAGACTTCTTTCTTATACTGTTTCCTACATTTTCCCTTCTTAAAACACATCCAAATTTGCAGTTATCCCTGTTTGTTGTACTTATTTCACCTCATCTCTCTACTAGCTCCATGAAGGCAGGGACCTGTCTTAGTCCCATGGACTCCAGCATCTAGCACAGGTCCTGGCACATACAATGTTCCATTAGCATTTGTTGAATAAATGGGGAAATGAGTTCTGAAGTCCCTTGATTCTGAGAGTCTCATCCCCAGAAGGTAGACCCATAAAGCAAGGAGAGGGTCAGCCCCTGAAGGCAGTGGCCATAGTCGGGAGTTGTTCCAGGGCTAAAGGGGACCCAAGTTCCTGGTATGCATAGCTCCGGCACTGTGGGAACTCCTGCAAGATCACCTCGCTGCTGCTGCTGCTGCTGCTAACATGGAAACCACCAGCCAACAGGCAGGACTCTCATCAGAGTGGGAAAGAGCAGCTGTGTAGCTAGGACACACACCAGTGGGCCATGGTGGGAAGAAAGGGCTTGAATGGGAAAGTTGCACTGAGTGTTTCCCATGGGTCTGAGGGGCTCTTTTGAGCCATCATGACCCTGGGAGCTGGAGCACTTTCAATCACAGGCCCACTCTGTGCCAGCTGGGCCACAGCCCTGCCAGCACTCAGCTCTTGCCAATGACCCTCCCCTTGAGGGATGTCCACTTCCACCACAGAAGGCAGAGAGTGCGGAGGCCCAGAGCTGGGAGAGAGAGGCCTGCTGCTGCCAAGAGTGGGCACAAAGGCACCATAAGCTGAGCCTGGGAGAAGGAGCAGGGACTGGGTTTCATAAGGAAAGGTGGGGGAGATTCAAGGAAGCAACTCTTCAGCTCAGCGCACATCCACCCTTACCTGGTCAAGCAAAGCTCACAGTAGAGTCAGGGCCCTGAAAGGAGGGGCCCAGTACAGTGGGAGTTGGGGTCAGTGTTTAGCCCTAAACATGCCCTCATGTAGTTGTAGAACTTAACTGTATGGTGCCTTAGCTGTCTCAAATTTACATACTGTTGACACTGGGCCCTTGAAGGGGCCAACTGTGGGAGTGAGTACACGTGTGGCAAAGATGCCCTAAGAGTCGTCCTGTATCTCTTGCGCAGAAAGTGCAATCTACATTAGCCTCTCCAGGGCAATGACAGTGCGGATCAGCCCTTGATATCATTTTTCATCATTTTTCTAATATAACAGGGAAAGGACCTAAAGGGTGGTAAGATTAAGGATGATTTTATTTTCTTTAGGCTTTCTCTTTCTATTTTAACAACTCCACAATGAGTAAATGGTAATCAGAAAAAAGCAAAAACAAGTTTTAAAAGCAGACTAAACCAAAGAGCCCATCAGACTTTGGAAGTGATGCCCTGGCTCACCCTTGTGTGAGGGCTGTGCCTCTCATCCCATGTCACACTCACCAGGCTGCCCCAACGTCACCAGCTCACCTTGGCCCGGCGCAAGTCTTTATCGCCCCCAAGCTGGGCCTCAATCAGATGGTCGCAGTGGATGGTGGATGGCACAGCTACCTTGGGCAGCCCACTGCTGATAAACTGCAGCATGGCCATCTGGGCTGTGGCATCTTGCATGGCCACACGGTCCGGCCGCAGTCGCAGGTATGTCTTGCCCCGCTCGATCTCCTGGTTGGCTGGGTCATCCAGGTGCCCATACACAATCTTCTCTGAGAGAGTCAGAGGCCGGTTCAATCTGGGGGGAGAAGGGAGAAGTGGCCTGGTACCAGCTACACCACCTCCTGTCCACCCATAGCCTCTCCCTCCCAGTGTACTCGGCGACCTTGATAATGGTCAAGGAAAGGGAATCCGTATGCAGGACCACTCAATCTGCTCACTGTGGTACCTCTAGCACCTAGTGCTCATTAGGTACTCCAAATTACTTGATAAATAAATGAATGATAACATCACTTATTTGCTTTTCTAGCATATTAGCTGTTATTATGTAATAAGCACCTATAACGTGTAAACCTCATTGTGTCCCTGTCATTTAATAAAACCAAGAGAACAGTCTCAGTAGAGTGATGTCATTGGCTCAAGTTTGCAGCAAAAGTCTCATCTTGGATCCTCCACTTCTGTGTCCTCAGCCTCACTAAGCCTGGGGATCAGTAACCACCTGCATCCCCTTCACCCAGTCTGTCCTTACCACCACCCGCAGCCCTAAACCTCAGGGTCCAGTGTTTGGCTACGCAATTGTCAGGCTGAAGCTTTTACCACTAGCAGCTCTTGCTCCCACCCCATTAGACAAGGGTGGCTGTCAGCTCTCGAGAACTGAAACCCAGTCGCTGCCTCCAGTCACTGGTCCTCTTCTTTCTAGACCACATTTCCCTGGCAGGCCCGCCCATCCCTTCCCCATTAGGACTAGAATGGCAGCCTTAGTCTGGCCCTTGGGAGGGTACAGCCCCTGCCAGGACTCAACTACCTCTTCCTCACCAGCCTCCACCCACCTGGTCTGAGCTCTGTGCAGGGCCCTGATGACCCCTTGCTTCCCAGTCAACCTGGCCACCCACACAACAGAGCATCTGCCCCCCACCTGCCACAGCAGCTCCTTCAACCTGCTCACTACCAGCGATGGCCCCATTTTCCAGGCCATCCTGAGCACAGGCCAAACCTGAGACCTTCTAAGAAGAAGCGGAGTGCTACCTCGCCCAATAGGCTATGCTCTACTATTTAAGGCCAAGGGAAAAAGCATCAGACTGGCAGGCAGAAGCTCTGGCTTTAACCTTGACGCTATTACTAAACCCACTGCATAACCAGATAAGCAACTGCTCTCAGCAGTTCAGCCAACCCACTTCTGAAGTCTACCGTTCACTCTGCAACAAGGTAGCAGCTCGAACTCATACAGCTCTTGGTTTTCAAGCAGCTTTACTGAAGCATACCTGGCATAAATAAACATCACACATCTAAAGCACATAATTTGCTAAGTGTGGACACCGTATACCCCTGGGAAACCAGCACTGCCATCAAGATGCTGAACACAGCTGGGCACAGTGGCTCATACTGTAATCCTAGCACTCTAGGAGGCTGATGTAGGTGGATCCCTTGAGCTCAAAAGTTCAAGACCAGACTGAACAAGAGCGAGACCCTGTGTCTTCTAAAAATGGAAAAACTAGCTGGGCATTGTGGTGGGTACCTGTAGTCCCAGGTACTTGGGAGGCTGAGGCAAGAGGATCACTTGAGCCCTAGAGTTTGAGGCTGCTGTGTGCTATGACACCAGGACACTACTCGGGGGCACACACAAAAAGATACTGAACATATTCATCTTCCTTCCCCCCAAAAGTTTTGTCCTGCTCGTTGGTAATTTCTCCCTCCCACCCACTGGTTTGTTTTTTTTACCCCTGAGGCAGTCTCACTTTGTCACCCTTGGTAGAGTGCCATGGTGACACAGCCCACAGGAACCTCAAACTCTTGGGCTCAAGCAATTCTCTTGCCTCAGCCTCCTGAGAAGCTGGGACTTACAGGTGCCTGCCACAACGTCCGGCTACTTTTTAGAGACAAGGTCTCGCTCTGGCTCAAGTTGCTCTTGAACATGTGAACTCAGGCAATCTACCCGCCTCTGCCTCCCAGAGTGCTGGGATTTCAGGTGTTCGCCCTTCACTAACTTGTTTTTTGTCATTATGAATTAGTGTCATCATTTACTTTCAGCTCTACCTCTTCCTAAGCAGTTTCACTTATATAACTCATGTTCTCCTCACAACACAGATGAGGGGTCTGCAGCACAGAGAGGGACAGCGCTCGCCCCCAGCTCACAAAGCCAGTGAGTGGCAAAGCTGCAACATGGGAAGCCGGTGGCTCTACCAGCCATGCTCTTAATGTTGACCTGCACTGTCTCTCCACACTTGGAAACCTAAAACAGGGCCCCAAGCGTGCTAAGTGTGCAGTCACCATTACTGTTATTCCCAGTAGGACTCTGCTGGAAAGTAGAGATTGCCTCTGTCAGCCCCTCACCTCTCAAAAATAAGAGTTCCCTAAAGCACTGGCTGTCAAATCAACTGGCGATTCTGAGATTCTCACTAGTTCTGCTCCAGTGAGAACCCTGAATAAAAATAGAGCTAGCCTGAGGTGCAGCCTGCCCTGTGTGCCGCAGCATCTCCGAGGCTGGTGTATCAGCGATGACTCACTGCATTGGGTACAGCCCCTCCTTCTGGGCCCCAGGGGAGACGAAAAATAGCACATGGGCTTAAAAACCTAAGACCTTGAAAGCATATGGCTGAAGTTGTATAAAAAAGCTGACAATGACAAAGCCTAAGGATTGGGTCATTATCACATTTCCTTGAGGATGTGGGTCTTCCACGTCCATCTGTTCCTCTGCTGTTCTAGTCCCAGTTCCCAAGAACAGACAAAAGACCCCTGTCACAGACACAGGGTGGAGAAAGAATCCTCCAGCAACTCCCCTGGCTTGCAAAAAAATCATTTATGATATAATTCATTTTAAAATAGCTTCACCACTACCTTCTTTCTCTCTGTCGGGTTTTTCAACCATGGTACTACTGACATGTGGCCCAGGTTGTTTTATTATTTTTTGAGACAGAGTCTCAATGTGTCCTCCTCAGTAGAGTGCCGAGGCATTACAGCTCACAGCAACTTCAAACTCTTAGGTTCAAGCAATTCTCTTGCCTCAGACTCCTAAGTAGCTGGGACAACAGGAGCTCGCCACACTGCCTGGCTATTTTTTGGCTGCAGCTGCCATTGTTGTTTGGCTCGGGCTGGGTTTGAACCTCCTTCCTCAGCCTCCCAGGTAGCTGGGACCAGAGGTGTGCACCACCATGCCCAGCTAATTTATTTTTATTTTTAGAGATAGAGTCTTGCTATGTTGATTAGGCTGGTTTAAGACTCCTTGGCTCAAGGAATTCTCCTGCCTCAGCCTTCCAAAGTGCTAGGAATATAGGCATGAGCCATCATACCCAGGCTCACATAATTGTTTTGTTGTGGGGCTGACCTCCCAGTGCCTTAAATGTCAAACTAAATAGTGAATAATACTCTTTCATCAAGGCTCAGCGCCTGTGGTTCAATGGGCTAAGGCACCAGCCATGTACACCTGAGCTGGTGTTTGAATCCAGCCCGGGCCTGCCAAACAACAATCACGGCTACAACCAAAAAATGGCCGGGCATTGTGGTGGGCACCTGCAGTCCCAGCTACTTGGGAGGTGTAGGCAAGACTCACTTGAGCCCAGGAATTAGAGATTGCTGTGAGCTGTGATGCCACGGCACTCTACCCAGGGTGACAGCTTGAGGCTCTGTCCCAACAGGAAAAAAAAAAATACTCTTTTATCAACTTATCTCAAAGCAAACCTCTCCATTAGCTATCTACCCATGCCTGATAAAGAGCAAGGTGGAAGTATTTTGCAGAGTAAATGAAAATCCCTCATTTTCCCACTAAGCTATGGTCTGACAGCTCCAAGAATAAACAAAATACTGTGTTCTGGGGAAAAAAGTACTTGTACAAGGTCCTATATTGAAGGAGACAGAGGTTCTTGGTACTGACCACACTTTAGAACCAGCTGGAGAACAGGCCAGCATGTCTTGCTTTTTCTTTTTCTTTCTTTTTTTTTTTTTGAGATAGAGTGCCTTGGTAGAGTGCTGTGGCATCATAGCTCACAGCAACCTCAAACTCTCGGGCTCAAGCAATTCTCTTGCCTTAGCCTCCAGAGTAGCTGGAACTATAGGTGCCCACCACAATGCCCAACTATTTTTAGAAATGGGTCTTGCCCTTGCTCCAGCTGGTCTCTAACTCATGAGCTCAAGGAATCCACCTGCCTCAGCCTCCCTAAGTGCTAGGGGTCTGCAGTTCTAATAAGCTCCCAGGCGATGCTGCTGCTGCTGCTGCTTGTGGACCACATTTTGAACAGCAAGGCCTAGACTACTTGCACCAGCATCACCAGGAGTGGGGCCAAGAGTGGGTCGTTTTAAAAGCTTCCCACCTAATCCTAATATGCAGCCTGGATGAAACCCACAAGAAGAAACACCAGGGGGCTAGAGGCAGAGCAACTTGGACTTGAGTTTGAGGACAACTATTTAATGGATGCATGGCCTGAGACAGGCTTTTTCCCATCTGACACTCAATTTCCTTATCTGCAAAAAGAGGAGGGCGGTGCAACAACAGCCTACAGGGGCTGTTGAGTAGAACAGAAATACGGTGCATGGATGAAATGCATGGGCAGAACTGGACCATTGGGCAGCTACTGTTATTATGGCCACCTTTGATGAAGGCTAACAGGTTCTTACCACAACCAGGTGATGCTACGTTGGAGGCTACTGAAGATAAAGGTTAAAGGGTCCCTACCCTTAACCTGAAGTGAGGATACCAGTAAATAGGAAGCAAAGCAGTCAGAGGGGGAATGGGATAGTGGTTGGATCCCTGGATGGGGACATGAGACAAGGCACCACCGCGCATGTACACGTGGCCTTGGGCAGGTTGCTTCACCACCTGAGGCTCAGCTGTCTCTCGGGTACACTCAGATCCACTCCTCCCAGGTTCACCACTTTCAGCATCAAAGAAGCCATCAGGTAGACAAGGGCATGGCCCTGTGTGCCTTGGTTCTGTTCCGAGGGCAGCGCTAGCTGGTGTGTGCTTCCAGGCCTCACTCCCATCCTCTTGTGGTACCTTATTCATCCTTCTGGTGGTAGCGTCTAGCCCAGGACCTGACATGCAGGACAGTAGGGCAAAGCTGACGGTGCATTTTACCAGGTGAGGCAAATGAGGCCCAGGAAAGAGACACCCTCAGACCCTACTTAGTTTTCTTCTAGGGCTCAGACCTGAGCTCTCCTCTGTGCCTGTGCATAGCTATGGTGCTTGACGGCTCCCAGAGGGCTGGCCTGGGCTCAGCAGGCTGCCCTGAAAAGGCTGGGAGGTTCAGGTCACAACACCAAAGTGCACCCACCCAAGACCTTGGCTACGTATGGCTCATTTGGAGGCTTTTTTTTTTTTTTGAGACAGAGCCTCAAGCTGTCATCCTGGATAGCGTGCTGTGGCATCACAGCTCACAGCAACCTCCTATTCCTGGGCTCAAGCGAGTCTCCTGCCTCTGCCTCCCAAGTAGCTGGGACTACAGGCACCCGCCACAACGCCCGGCCATTTTTTGGTTGCAGTCATTGTTGTTTGGCGGGCCCGGGCTGGATTCGAACCCGCCAGCTCAGGTGTACATGGCTAATGCCTTAGCCCGTTGAGCCACAGGCATCTAGGTAACACAGATTGTTCCTTGGAGAGAAGGCAGAGGTTCCACTGCTCATCCAGAATGCCTTTTCTCAACAGGGGCCTTTGTACCCTGAATACCTTAACCTTGCCACCATTGTCACCTGTCCCTCCCCAAACTTCTCCTAGGTTGCTGAAAGAGAGCAGGAGCAGCCCCCTTTAGTAGTCATCACAAGCTGCCACACACAGCTTTACCTTTTACGAACGATGTTAATGTTTTTCTCTAGCAAGTCATAGCGGATATACTCGTTTGGCTCAAAGTGACTCATGGCCACCTTGGCCCGTTGGCACAGGACTGAGGCCACATGATACTGCCGCACACCCAGGGCTTTCTGCAAGAGAAACAACAGTAAACTGTCAATGCAGTACTGATGAAGAGTCCATCTTTTTCACCAAAGTGAGGGGAGCTTGGTGCAGTAAAAAGAAGCGAGGTATTAAAGTGTCAAACACTATTTGGTGTCTGCAGCCTCAGTTTCCTCATTTGCAGCAAAGGGATGACACAGCAGCCATGAAAAAAACAGCCCAGGGAAGGAGAAAATGTGCAAAGGTAGAACTGCTGGGAAAAAAGTCAAGTTCTATCATATAAGTTGTATAAATGTAAGAAAATCCCCTCCCATTGTCTAAGTTCCAGAGGAGACAAGAAATAAGGATATCACCAGCTCTAGTGACCATACACAGGTACTGGAAAGATTAAATGAGACCACCTGTGGAAGTGCTCATTAAGCTGTCATGAGCTGCCTGAATGACAGCTACTGTTCTGTCTACACTATAAGTTCCTTAAGGGTTGAGATCATGCCTTATTTATCTCTTATGTATCTGGACCACCTGGCACACACTAGAGACTAAATATTTGTTCAGCAGGTGAAAGAACAAATGAGGAAAACCCAACGCGTGAGCTCTGAATGTCCATCCCTTCAAAAGGTGGCACCTAATTCCCTTTCCCCTGCATGGGTGGTGGACTTGTCCACTTCTTCTTCTTCTTCTTTTTTTTTTTTTTTGTAGAGACAGAGTCTCACTTTATTGCCCTCAGTAGAGTGCCGTGGCGTCGCACAGCAACCTCCAATTCCCGGGCTTAAGCGATCTCTTGCCTCAGCCTCCCAAGTAGCTGAGACTACAGGCGCCCGCCACAACGCCTGGCTATTTTTTGTTGTTGTTGCAGTTTGGCCAGGGCTGGGTTTGAACCCACCACCCTCGGTATATGGGGCCAGTGCCTTACCCACTGAGCCACAGGCGCCACCCTTTTAAAAAAAAATTTATTTATTTTTTATTAAATCCTAGCTGTGCACATTAATGTAATCATGGGGTTGTCCACTTACTTCTTTTTTTTTTTTAATTTTTTTTTATTATTGTTGGGGATTCATTGAGGGTGTCCACTTACTTCTAATGAACGGAATGGCAAGTGATGCTATGTAACTTTGAAACTACATCATAAAAAGGACAGCTGCTGCCCGGTTTGCTCACTGTCACTGCTCTGGTGGAAAGATGATCACCAAGTAGGTTAGCAGTCCTGGGTGCTGCCCCCTAGAGAGGAAGAGAGGTCTCTGACCAAGCACCACCATGGCTGCACCAGGCATGTGAGTATGCCAGGTGGTGGGCAAAGGCTCCAGCCCCCACCCAGTCCTTCAGATAACTGCAGCCCTGGCTCATATCTCAACTGCAACTTTTCTTTCTTTCTTTCTTTATTTTTTGAGACAGAGTCTCACTATGTTGCCCTGGGTCAAGTGCCATGGTGCCACAGCTCACAATAACCTCAAACTATTGGGCTTAAGTGATTCTCCTGCTTCAGCTTCTCAAGTAGCTGGGACTATAGGTGCCTGCCACAACACTCAGCTATTTTTTTTTTTAACACCCAGCTATTTTTTGGTTGTAGTTGTCATTGTTGTTTGGCAGGACGGGGCTGGGCTCGAACCTGTCAGCTCTGGTGTATGTGGCTAGCTTCCTAGCAGCTGAGCTACAGGTGCCAAGCCATAAGTGCAACTTCTTGAGCAACCACAAGCCAGAATCATCCAGCCAAGCCACTCCCAAATTCCCATCTAGCCCACAGAAACTGTGAGAGATAAATGCTTACTATTGTTTTAAACCTGTACGTTTGGGAGAAATTTGTTAAGCTCCAATAGATAAATGACTGCTATGATGGGATCTGGGATCTAATTTTAAACCACGGATGCTGGCCTTCACAGGATGGCAGCAGAGTGAGCCGAGTCCCTTCCAAGTGGTTGGCGTTCTCCGTCTAGAGGGTCATACCCTTCGGTAAGGGAAGAGACAAAGCTAAAACCTCTACCGGAAGGTCCTTCTTTGTAACACCTGAATATGTAAATCCAAACCCTGCCAAACTCAGCATCTGAACCCAGTTTGGGTTGATAGTTGCCATTCCCTGTTCAGGTCACTTAGGAGTAAAGACAGGACACATTTGGAAACACCACTCCCAGCCATCTCTCATCCTAACCTACCTGTGGCAGGGGTGAATCCCCAGTGCAGAATTCCCGTCCACTTGCCCTCCAGCTGAACCCCACTAATAACAACACATCAAAGGACTTTCAACAGTGCCCATGCACAGAACACAGTACACTTCAGCTGCAGCCGTAACCATCACCCCTGTGACAGGGGAGGAGCCCAGTGCAAAGGGTTGGAGCAGCAGAGACTTGGGGTTTAAGACTGGCCCCATTACTTACTGTCTCACTGATCTTGGACAATCTAAACTCTCCAAGCAGACATTTCTTCCCAGAGCTATTGAGAGGATCAGGAGAGACTACATGTAAAGTCCAGAGTGAGGTTTCTGTTACTGTCTCTGTGCGTTTATATACATGTGCTGCCCCCACACCCCCGTTCTTCACAAAATAAGAAACCACACAAGCTGTTCTATACTTCGATTTTTATTTATTAACATAACTTAGACATCTTTCTAATGTTTATAAATAGACTTATTTCTTTTTCTTTTCTTTTTTTTGAGAGACAGTCTCACTTTTTTTTCAAGAGATTTTATTTTATTTTATTTTATTTATTTATTATTATTATTTTTTTTTTTGAGACAGAGCCTCAAGCTGTCACCCTGGATAGAGTGCCGTGGCATCACAGCTCACAGCAACCTCCAATTCCTGGGCTCAAGCGAGTCTCTTGCCTCCGCCTCCCGAGTAGCTGGGACTACAAGCGCCCACCACAATGCCCGGCCATTTTTTGGTTGCAGCCGTCGTTGTTTGGCAGCCTGGGCTGGGTACGAACCCACCAGCTCAGGTGTACGTGGCTGGCGCCTTAGCCCGTTGAGCCACAGGCGCCGAGCCTATTTTATTTTTGAGACAGAGCCTGAAGCTGTCACCCTGGATAGAGTGCTGTGGCTTCACAGCTCACAGCAACCTTTAACTCCTGGGCTCAAGCGAGTCTCCTGCCTCTGCCTCCCAAGTAGCTAGGACTACAGGCGCCCGCCACAACGCCCGGCTATTTTTTTTTTGGTTGCAGCCGACATTGTTATTTGGTGGGCCCGGGCTGGATTTGAACCTGCCAGCTCAGGTGTACATGGCTGAGGCCTTAACCCATTGAGCCACAGGCGCCGAGCCTATTTTATTTTTGAGACAGAGTCTCACTGTGTCACCTTTCGTAGAGTGCTATGTCATCAGAGCTCACAGCAACCTCAAAATCTTAGGCTTAAGCAATTCTCTTGCCTCCATCTCCCAAGTAGCTGGGAGTACAGGCACCTGCCACAACGCCCGGCTATTTTTTGGTTGCAGTTGTCATTG
>CAUYON010030966.1:0-35712 GCA_963573935.1 Arctocebus calabarensis
CCCTCTGTCACACCCAGTTGGTGGTAATAGTTGTGACCCAGTTTCCTCCAATCAGCAGATATTCCAGAGGTTTGCACCTGCCTGGGTCACAGTGAGGTCTGTGTCTCCACAACCAGTCCGCTACTCCCTGTCACTATTTGGCAGGGGGAGGTGAGGCCTGACAACCTGGGTACTTGACAGGGGCTGGGGCGATTCACTCAGTTCCAGCCCTGTCCCTGATTGATGTTGCTGCTGGAACAGAACAAGTTCACAGAATTTATTTCTGTCAAGGCTATTTTCCCTCAATCAGACTGGGGCTGCAAATGGGTTTTACTCAGTCTGTGATTTCCAGCCCTTTGTCTTAGCTTTCATACCCTGAGGGCCAGGTTAAGCAAAGCAGCCCCTCTGCAAGTATTCTAATCCATCCTGTGTCCAGCCGGTACCGCCTCAGGCAAATCCTTCAAGTGCCTTGCTTGCCGGTCCGCTCTGCCAGCACCCAAGAAGCTGCCCACTTCCCCTGGCCCACCCAGAAGACTGGGAGTGTCTCCTCAAAACATCCCCAAGGGTGCAGCTCTCCAGCTATTGTTCCTGGAGTGGTCGCGTCTTGTGCCTCAGGAGACCCTTCCACCAGCCAGGTCTCCCCTCAGCTCACTCCCAAGCTGGAAAACCAGCACAGTTTAGCGATAGTCCACGACCACCACACCCCTCTAGAAAATCTCCAAGAATATGAACTCTGTGGGGAACAGGCCCCCAGACCTCGGGGTAAGAGGGGAGGGGAACACCAGGAACACCAACTTGCAGGTCGAGAGTATATACAGTTCTATGCCTGGCTGGAGAGCGCCGCGGCACCCTAGTAGGGGAAGGAAGTCTGGTTTTTAGAGGGTCTCTCCTGTGGGGTAGAGTAGGAGGACATCAGAAGTCTGTTCACTTGTTTGTATGAAGGTATGGAATATACTGCGAACCTCTCTCATGGGGGAGGGGACTCCCGTCCGCTTGGTGATGTGCTCTGTACCTTTTTGTTTGTGTCCTGGGGGTCTCAGGTCACCCTAGCAGGGTTGATGTGCGCTCTTTGACCTTTTTTTTTGGCTCAGGTCCAAACCATCGGCTTTCTTGCTGAGTTTCTGTCCTTTAACTCTCCTTCTTGACAGGAACCTCTGAGGAAAGCTGGGTACAGATTACCCTTGGCTGCTCTCCCCCTAATTTCTGTATGTTTTTGAAATTTCTGAGATTCTTCCTCTTACTCATTTTCAGTTTCAGACCATGTGATCAGAAAAGATGCTTAATATAATTTCAATCTTCTATTCATGAGGACTTGTTTTGTAGACTAACATGTGGCTTATGCTGAATATTCACATGTGCTTTAGAAGAATGTGTATTCTGATGCTGTTGGATGCTTTGTTCTGAATATGTTTTTTAGGTCCATTTGCTTTAAAATATAATTCAAATCTGGTGTTTCCTTATTGATTTTCTGTCTAGATGATCTTTTCATTGCTGAAAATGTGATATCGAAGGCCCTTTCTATTATTATTTCACTGTCTTTCTCTTCCTTTATATCTATGAATATTTATTTTTATATTTAAGTGCTCTTATGCTGGGTGAACATATATTCATAATTGTTATATATTCTTGATGAATTAAGGTCTTTATCAATATATAATAACTTCCTGTATCTCATTTTACAGTTTTGACTTAAAGTCTATTTTATCTGATATAAATATTTGATATAAGTACATCTACCCTTGCTGTATTTTTTTTTTTTTTGCAGCTTTTGGCCTGGGCTGTGTTTGAACCTGCCACCTCCAGTATATGGGGCCTGTGTCCTACTCCTTTGAGCCACAGGTGCCACTCGCTGTATTTTTATTACCATTTACATGATCTATCTTTTTCCATCCCCTCAGTTTCATTTCTATGTGTGTCTTTAAACACAAACTGAGTTTCATATAAGCAATATATAGTTGGGTTTTATTTTTTCATCCATTCAGTCACTGTGTGTCTTTTGAATAATTTAATGCATTTAAATTCACGGTAACTTTTGGTAGGCAAGGACTTGCTACTGCCATTTTAGAATTTGTTTCTGGTTGTTTTGTAGATTTGTTGTTCCATTCTTCCTTTCTTGCTGTCTTCCTTTGCTATTTGATGATTTTCTGTGGTGGTATGCTTTGAGTATTTTCTTTTTATGTTTTTTGCAACTACTATAGATTCTTGCTTTGTGGTTACCATTAGACTTACATAAAAATCTTATAATAGCATACTTTAAACTGATAATAACTTTCTTGCATATAAAACTCTATACTTTTATTCTCCCTTAATTTTATGTTTTTGATGTTACAATTTAAATCTTTTTATATTGTATGTCTCTTAAGAACTTATTGCATCTATTGTTTGTGTTTAAATAATATAATATCTTCCTACTATGGATAGAAGTGATTTTCACACCATTATAATATTGGAGTATTCTGAATTTGACTGTGTACTTACTTTTACCTGTGAGTTTTATTCTTTTGTATGTTTGTGTTACTCATTAGTGTCCTTTTCTTTCAGCTTGAAGATTTTTTCCCTTTAGTATTTCTTATAAGACAGGACTGGTGGTGATAAATTCCCTTAGTTTTTATTTGTCTGGGAATATCTATGTTTTTTATTTCTGAAAGATAGCTTTACTGTTTATAGTATTTTTGGTTGATAGTTTTTGTTCTTTAGGTACTTTGAATAAGTCATCCCACTCTTTACTGGTTTATAAGATTTCTACCAAGAAATTCACTGCCAGCTTGTTGGAACACCAGTGGACCTGGTTCTTTGTTTCAGTGGGGCCTGGGTCAGGGTCTACAGGGACAGACTTGGAATCTTGATGCATGGGGGCTGGCCTGGCACCAGGGTCTACTAAGAAAGGCCTGACTTGCAGGTCTGCTAGCCAGGCTTACCCTGGGTTTCTGGGGAATGAGGTGTCCAGTGGGATTGGTGTGGAGGTTGAGGTTTCAGGAATCAGCCTTGTCCCTGGGGCCAGGGGTACTATCCAGAAGTTGGGGTGTATTTGAAGGCTGGGGCTTTGTGGACTGACCTATTTCTGAATCCTGCAGCATGCCTGGAGTTTAGGAACTGAAGAGGCTGGCCTGACACTGGGTCAGTCAGAACCTAGATCCACATGGGCCAGTTTGGAAGCTCAATCTGCTTGTTGTGGCCTGATGACTAGGAATTTGGGGGCTGGCCTGAAGCCTTGAGGTTGTTGGATCTAGCTTGATGCTGAAGGTGGTCTGCATCCCAGCCCTGGTCTGGAAATGTGATGGTGCTGGTTGTGTGCTTGCTAGGCTTGGGGCTGCAGGATTTGGCCTGGTTCTAGGGTAGGCCTAAAGCCCTACTCTATAGGACTAGTCTGGAATCTGGATTGCAGAACCTGGTTTGGAGCCCAGGTCTGTGGGGGCTGGCCCAGCTTGGTTTGGACCTAAAGCTCAGGCTGCTGGGGTTAGCCCAGAACTGGGGCCAATTTGGATCCTAAAGCTACTGGGGTTGGTGTGGCTGTGAGTGAGTCCTAGGGACCAGATCCACTAGGCACACTTGGAGCCTGGGACTGTGAGATTCTACTTTGCACCAGGGTGGGTCTGTGGCCTCAGTCATAGTGTACTGGCTTGGAGTCTGGGGCAAGCGGTCCTGCTTGGTAGTGTGTTTTACTGTGACTGACACAGTGATAGGGTTTGAGGCAAAGTTTAGTGCTCAGTTTTCTCACCTTCCCCCAAGTGGAGGGTAGCTGTCTCCATGCCCAGGCCTCCTAGAGTTGGGGGAGGGTGATACAGGTAATGTAAAACTACCTTCTTCAATGTCTCTTCTTAAAATTTCTGTACTATGTCCAGGTGCTGTAATATGCTTGGTTTTCTTAGTCCTTGTGAAGATACTTTTATGTGTGGATAGTTGCTTAAATTGATTTTTATACAGGGAGACAAGAGCTTGAAAGTCTCAGTTGCCATCTTGCTGAGATCATTCTAGGGTTTTCTTTCTTATGCAGTTATGGTGTTTTAAAATACATTGAAATAAAAACAAATTACATTTTTAAAAGCCTTTAGGGGGTAAAAAGGTATAAGATATACCTTTTTTTTAAGCTTTTGTTTTGAATTTTTTTATAATTGTCATTAATTATTTTTAAAATCACTCTGAGTTATTCCCAATCTTTAAAAAAAAAATTTCATTTTGTGTACTTCTTCCTTTTGAGGCTGCTTACCATAAAATAATTAAAAGAATTGAATGGAAGTGGTGGCTTAAAAGTTTGTTTTTTTCGTCTTTCATGAAATAATATCTTTACTTTTTATGATGACAGCTTGGGACTGGAGTAAACATCCACATATGTTTGGAAAGAAGAAAGAAAAGAAACATGTAAAGCTATCATATATTGCATCAGAGATTTATTTTTAAATGTGTGTGGCTTTGTTTTTTTGTACATCCTTACATTTTGTTTTTCTTTTTGGCATACTGTGAAATATTTGTGGCATCATTGAGAAGTTTACACATAAACATTAACTTATTCCGTCTTAAAATATATCCACTGTACATTTTTCTAAAACAACCTTTTGTGAAATTTCATAGTCGTTTCTGACTTGTTTTAACAAGTTTTTTTAGAGACAGTGTCTTGCTCTGTTGTCCAGGCTGTAGTATAGTGGCTAAACATAGCTCACTGAAGACTTGTTGGATATTAAGGTTGTTTATAATTTTCTTTACTATAAATTATTCTCAGAAGAATAGCTTTATATCTCTACTTTATATGTATCACTAACTATTTTGGGTAATTAAGTCTATCTTATGTGTTCAAATTGAAATGATATTAATAGATTTTACTGATTGATTTTATATATGGTTCAAGTAAGGAGTTTACTATGTGAAAATAAAAAGTCAAAGGCATCTTTAGTATATGAGAACATGGTTTTTTTTTGTTTTTGTAAAACTGTTTCACTTTTAGGACAAGTTTATTAAAAAAATTGTGGGCATGTGGGTATACACTCTTCTGTTTTGAAGTTTGATAGAGCTTTACATGTCTGCATAAAACAACTCTGTTGTGTCTTGTGCATGTTCTTATCTAAAATGCTTTTGTTGTTGCTGCTTAATTTTAAAACAATTAAGAATTTTTTCAAGTGAGTTTACTTTATTTTAAAATTAAATATTTTTAATTTAAATATTAATCTTCACTTTTTAAACTCTTGATCTTCATTCTTCAGAGGGAGTCATTGCTAAAAATTTAATGTGTATTCTTTTCAAATTTCTTTTTTTTTAATTGCAGTTTTTGGCTGGGGCTGGGTTTGAACCCAGCATAAGTGTTGTGGCGAGTGCCTGTATTCCCATCTACTTGGGAGGCTGAGGCAAGAGAATCGCTTAAGCCCAAGAGTTTGAGGTTGCTGTGAGCTGTGATGCCATGGCTCTCTACCAAGGGTGACATACTGAGACTCTTGTCTCAAAAAAAAAAAATTAAAATATTAAATTAAAGCATAGACTAAACTCTATGTATTGTTTTGATTTTTCACTAAAATATGTATTCTCATCAATTTTCTATTAGAATAATGACCCCATTTTTCTTCATAGTTACACTCACCTATCATATTTTGTTAATATAGTTTGCTATTGCTGGACATAGGTTGGCTGAAGTATTTTACTATAATAATGTTTAAAAAATAGCCCTGTGCACATCTTTTTGTATTGTATGTTTTTTCTTGCAAGACAAATGCTGTGAAATGGAATTGTTCACTCTCAGGGTTGTACATTTAAGTTTTTTATTGACACTGACAAAATCTTAAAGAAAGGTAATATCTGTGTAGTGCTGCAAGCCTGGGAGAGATTAGGAAGTATTGACTCATGAGTATGAAGTTTCTTTTGGGGGTGATGGAAATGTTTCAAAGTTAAGATTATAGTCTTTTTTTTTTTTTTTTTTTTTTTTGAGACGGAGCCTCAAGCCGTCACCCTGGATAGAGTGCTGTGACATCCACAGCTCACAGCAACCTCCAGTTTCTGGGCTCAAGCGAGTCTCTTGCCTCTGCCTCCCAAGTAGCTGGGACTACAGGTGTCCGCCACAACGCCCGGCCATTTTTTTCTTTTTTGGTTGCAGCTGGCATTGTTGTTTGGTGGGCCCAGGCTGGATTCGAACCTAACAGCTCAGGTGTACGTGGCTGGCACCTTACCCCGTTGAGCCACAGACGCCGAGCCAAGATTATATAGTCTTGATTAGTTACCTCTTTACTGTGTTGAAAGTCTTTGAATTGTATTATTTAAATGAGTGAATTTTACAGTATGTCAATAAAACTGTTAAAAACAGGTTATGTCTATTTATACTTATATCAGTGGTACATGAGAATGTCTCAGGTGTTTGGATTAGAAAATTTCTATTGGTCTGTCATCAAATTTATAGGTACTTGCCTGGGCTATCTCTAATCTTCTGTTAAGCTCATCTAGTGAATATTTTTTTCTTTCAGTTATAGCAATTTTCAGTTCTGGAATTTTTGTTCATTTTCTTTTTATAATTTCTATTTCTCTGCTGAGATACCCTATCTGTTCTGTCATTAAAATTATATTTTCCTTAGTTCTTTGAGTACATTTTCATTTAGTTCTTTGAAGATATTGATTTAATTGCTTTGAACTCTTCCATACTGAATATGGACATTTTGGACATTATTAACTCCTTTTATTTATTTATCTTGCATGTTTATTAATTTATGTGTAGAGGACATTGTAGATGATGCATTATAGAGACTCTAAATTCAGTTATTTTCCTCCATAGAACATTGATTTTTTTGTTTGTTTTTGTGGTTCTTGTAGGCTGTTCAGTTACTAGTCAATCACCTTTAGGTTGTGTAGACTTGATTTTACATTCTGTTAAAGCAGATCTATGGAAAACCAAAGATATTACCAAACCCTTCCAACATGGTGGGGACCCAACCTACAAACTGTCTTTCTGAGGCTGACTTTGAGTCCTTGTCAGGCAGGTTTAGTGTTTTCTCTGGATGCCCACTCAGAGTCTTTGGTGTCTCTAGCACTGTTTACCCTGTAGTATCTGTAGTGTTTCTACCCTGTAGCAGCCATGCTCTATTATTCACTGAATGTGTATCCCAACCCATGAGCCTGTGGTCAAGGACTGGCACAGAATTTTGCTAGGCAGTTCATATCTCTCTAGTGCCATATACTTAAGATTCCAGCTTCTTTAACTGCTCTGAACTCTGACCTTTACCTTCTCAGCTCAGCAGTCCTGCAGTGCTGCACTTGGATTCCAGTTGCTGTATGCAGACAGGGAGCTGGAGCTATATAGGGCTCAATTTATGAGGATTAAAGGATCACACTGCCTGTTATCCAATACCTGAAAACGGTTACTTCATATTTATTATCCTATTTTATGGTTTTAACAGTCGGGGGTTAGTCTGGTACTTTACTGTAGCCTAAAGTAGATTTCCCAGCTTCTTAAATTTGAAATTGATAGTGTATATTCTCATCCCATGAACAGAAAACCTAAATGTTGTTTGGAGTTAGGGCTACTTGGAGGTCAAACAAATTAGAAGTGTTATATTTAGTCTTTCGATTTCAGCCTTTTGTGTTAAACTAAATTAAGCAATGTTGTATACTGCCTTTTACATATATATATGTATGTGTATGTAGTTGCAACGTATATACGTCTCTATATTTATATCTACATCTAAATCTTGTGTTATTTTTCTATACCATATTGGTAAGACTTTTTATATTCTAATCCTGATAACTTGTTGTACATCATGCCTTAGAGTACCAGGCAAAAATACAGAGCTATTCTGTGGCATCAAAGTAAGAGTTTCCAGAGAAGAGATATTCTTCTTTTTTTAAAGGACAGTAGTGGAAAAACTTTCTTTTAACTACTGTCATCCTTATAATAACTTAGTGTTCACTATTTTAACCAAGTTATTAAACTTTATATCGGAAATATTAGGACAAACCAAACACCTATTAACATGATGCAAAGTAAAGGGATACAATATAACTTTAGTGTCTTTCTTGCCAAAATCTCATAAATATAATCATGAGGAAACATCAGATAAATTCAATAAACGGCTATATTCTTCAAAAATGTCAAGGTCATAAAACATAAAGAAAGGTTATTCCAGATTAAAGGAGGTATAGTTGATGTAACAACTAAAGACAATACATGATTCTAGATTGGCAAAAAATTAGCTACACATGGCATTATTGTGATAATTTATAAAACTTGACTCTAAACTGTGTATTAGGTAGAATTATTACATTAATATTGCATTTCCTAAATTCGTTAACTGTGCTATGGTTATGAAAGACAGTGTTCTTGTTCTAAGGAAATATATACAGAAGTTTTTAAGGATAAAGGGGCATGATGCTTTTAACGTACAAATATTAAAAAATTATGCATGTTCTTCTCTTTCTCTTTAAATATGTTATATAGATAGGGAATGATAAAGTGCATGGATTAAAATGTAAATCATTGATGAGTCTGAGTAAAAGGTATATGAGAGTTCCTTTAGCTATCATTACAACTTAAAAAACAATTAACCTTATATATAAGTAAAAAGTTACAACCAGAAAAATAAAATTATAATAAATCTTTTTTATTACAAGAACAGAGATGCATGAAGATACCTAAAATAAAAAGAGTCATTGAATTCAAACAATCTTATTGTCAATAACATCATTGGAGCCTGAAGTTGCTTACTTTGTATTTCAGATGCAATGTGGTTTAAAATTTGTGTCACATCTGTGTATTTGCTTTGCTTTTTTCTATATACTGGATTTATCTGCTTGGTCTTGGTTGCTGCACTTTAGAAATTGAGTTTATTCCCCAAAGTAGGTAACTTACTGTCTTAGCTCAGATTCTTTCTTTCTTTTTTTGAGAGAGAGTCTCTTTGTTGCCCCCACTAGAGTGCCATGGCATCATTTCTCACAGCAACCTCAAATTCTCCAGCTCCAGTGATTTTCTTGCCTTACCTTCTGGAGTAGCTGGTTCTATAGGTGCCCACCACAACCCCTGGCTATTTTTTATAGGCAGAGTCTTGCTCTTCCTCAGCCTGGTCTTGAATCCATGACCTCAAGTGATCCACCTGCCTTGGCCTCCCTGAGTGCTGGGATTATAGGCATGAGCCACTACTCTTGGCCCTTAGCTCACATTCTAAGAGAGAAAACTTGAATAATTTGCTACCTCATGGTAGCAAATGTGTTTATTCCTAATTTGGTCAATAAAGATTGAGATGGGGCAGTTGAAAAGGGGTGGGTGGGGTGTGGTACACACATGGTGTTTAGGGCTGACACTCAGGAGATGAGAGTATGACAAGGTAGAAAGTATTGTGGAAAGAGCTGGCCATGGCCTCTATACCTGGCCAACTTGGTCATTTTCTTTTTGGGTTTAGTTCCCTTTTTATACAGCCCCAAAATACTTCTGTTAAAATACACCTTCATATTGACTTAGTTCCTTTTCTGCATAAATCAGGAAGAATATGATTTAGAGACAGAATGGAAACATTCAGAATTTTTTCCTTTTGCATAGTAAATAGATAACTATATCTTCTGCCATTCATAAGGTTTAAGAGTGATGAATCTACATTAACTTGTTTGTAACATTTTGAAATTTTATTTTGATGTAATGATTTGATCAGGCATGTTTATCTTGTTAAATTTGTAAGTCATTATTTTGTACTTGAAACAGTAATTGAAAATGTAGTGTATTTCAAAGAGTTTCAAGGAAATATTTTGCTGGTACATTTCTAATATTTTAAAAGAAAAATTTCCAGAAGATTGTAACCTATTTTTGTATACCTACTTGTACTGAGTATGGTCACTTAAATTATTTTATTGAACATAATTTTTAGAATCCATTGAGGTAAGAATATTTTCCTTAATTAGCAGAATAGGAAATGGAGTGTCAAAATGGTGTCTTGCCTGAAGTCACAATAGTTAATATGTGCTGGCATTAGAATTAGAGTCAGAAATGAGGTCTGTGAGACTTCAGTGTACATGTTCTCTTGATGTATAATGAATCAGCTGGCCAATGTTTTCACATTTGAGATAACCAGCGTTACATTACTCTTTTAAAACCTGTGGTGTTACTATTCTTCTGATTCTGGGATGTACTCATTTTTATTAACTAGCATTAGTTACATTTTTGCTAGTTTTGCTTAGAGTACTGTTGCTTGGGGCATTAATTTGGGGAAGATAGACATTGAAGTCTGTGATTTGGGGAAAGAGAATTGGGAAACTGTTGAGATGTGCATTTATCAGTGACTTGCCATTTCTATGGCTGTTCATGCTCAAATTGTCATATTTAAACATGTAGATTAATAAGAGTATTATTAAGTGAGCATGTAGATGTGAGAATAGAAAAAAATTAAATGACTGGAAGGGACTTACTGAAATAAAAAATAAAAACGGCTAAAATACTATGTAGATTTAAATGTAAAAGCAAAATGACTTTGAAGGAACTCTTTATGGGGGAGAAGGTAGAGAGAGGTAAAGTATAACTGATGAATCTATACTTAGTATGTCAGTTTTGCCAACCATATGAAATTTATTTTAACCAATTTTAATTAGTTTGAAAGTAACTAAAAGAATATAATCAAAATACTGGTATATGTAATGTGATTGCTAGAACCTGTGGCTACATGGTTAAAGTAGAAAATGATACTTTTTTAAAAAAATAGAGTTATTTTAATTTGTATAGTTCTTGCCAGAGGTAAAAATAAGTTAATAACACCTTCAACATATTTTTTTCTTGAAGTTGGACATGAAAACAAAAATGATAGAAGCTAAATTTCATGAAGAAAAGCTTAAACTGCAGCAGAAACATGATTTTGATGTTCAGAAGGTATGATTGTATATCACTTATCTTTTATTTACAATGAATTTTTAAAATATCTAGGTCTAATGATGATCCTTATATTTACCCATCTATCTGCATATTTATGTACTTTATGACAGTTTGTACTAAATGGAATTTGTTAAAGTAATATCCTAGCAAAAATTTATCTTTTGTACTTCATTAGTTAAATTTATATTTTATTAAATTGGAAACTTCCGACATAATATAAGTTAACAATTTAAATTTTCATGAAATTTTTGTCATATTTTGAGCCGAGTTTTCTGATTTACAGTAGCAGAACCTAGATGTAAAAGAAGCCTATTAAATGTCAACTTCCCATGTATCTAGGAAATCTTATTGTCACTAAAATGATAGTAGGACACTGTGGGAGGATTTGGGAAATGCTCAACTGAAAGCTGTTCTATTCCAATGCAATGGGATGACTTGTACTGTCCCAACATGTCAAGTTTCTGATGGCTTCTCTCTGCCACTTTATGACAGTTTAATTTCTGAGTTATATTTGAGGATCACCTAATTTATTATTTATACTCTCCTTAAAATTGATATGTGAAAATCCCAAAGAGATAACATATTTGTTTCAGATAATTATTCTAGTATATTTAAAAATTTTCCCAATACACTTTAATGAGTTTTATAAATTTTTTGAAACTGTTTATGAGATTAGTTATCATAGACTTGCAAAAAATACTGTGCTCATTAAAAAAAATCATGTTTTTAATACATAATATGCTGAAACATATTTAATTCATTTGCAGATATTAGAAAGAAAGAATAATGAACTAGAAGAACTAAAAACTTTATACAAAAAGAAACAAAATGAAACTGAAGAAACAATAAGGAAGCTTGAAAAGAAAGGTGATGTTGTGTTACATAAATATTTTAATAACATTTGCTTTTTATTTTAGAGATTATAGGGAGTAAAATTTGATTTCTGACCTTTCGTGTTAGGAGGTGGAAATTTTTATTCATGTGGGCGTTTTCCAGTGGGTAAATTTATAGGCTTCCATGTGAGTGGGGAAAAACTATGTGTGTATGTGTGTGTGTGTGTGCATGTGAGTGCATAATGTGCATTTGTGTGTGTGTGCATGTGTGTGTAGTAGCAACAGTGATGGGGTGGTAGTGGTGGTTGGTTAGTTAAGGAGTTGGAAGAGTATATTGCTGTTACTCCCTCTTCTTAGCTCTCTCTTCTCATTGGGGTAGAGCTGCCACAGATCACTGCAAAGCAGTCATAGAATTTAGGACTTACTGGCTTTTATGAAAAAGTTAAGAGCCTACTCTCCTTCATCTAGTAAAATTCATTACATAACATATCTACTTTATGTCTGATAGTATATACTAGTATTGAGATTGACAGAAAAACTTTGAAAGCATTATGCATTTATACTTTAAATTAGAAAATATGTAGTAAAGTATTAAATTTGCTATAATTATGGTCAGACATCTAAATCAACAGGTGGTCATTAGAGAGACTTATATGTCATTTTCCCATGTATCTGGGAATTCTTGTTATTGTCACTAAATGTCACTATTAAACATGTAGATTAATGAGTATTATTAAGTGAGCATGTAGATGTGAGAAAAGAAAACAATTAAAAGACTGGAAGGGACTTACTGAAATAAAAAATAAAAAAAGGCTAAAATACTATGTAGATTTAAATGTAAAAGCAAAATATGACTTTGAAAGGACTCTTTATGGGGGAGAAGGTAGAGGGAGGTAATACTTTTTGTAATTTTTGGGCTAGGCGTGATGCCTCATGCCTATAAGTTTTGCACTCGGGGAGGCTGAGGTGGGAGGATCTCTTGAGCACAGAAGTTTAAGACCAACCTGAGCAAGAGTAAGAACCCATCTTACTAAATATAGAAAAATTAACCAGGCCTTGTGGTAGAAACCTGTAGTCTTAGCTACTTAGAAGGCTGAGACAGGAGGATCACTTGAACCTAGGACTTTGAGGTTGCTGTGAGCTAGGCTGATGCCATAGTGCTTTATCCTGGGGTAACAGAGTGAGACTCTATCTAAAAAAACAGAAAGTTTTTTTGGGTAGCACCTGTGGCTCAGTGGGGAGGGTGCCAGCCCCATATACCAAGGGTTCAAACCTGGCCCTGAACAAACTACAACAAAAAAATAGCTGGGTGTTGTGGCAGGCACCTGTAATCCCAGCTACTCAGGAGGTTGAGGCAAGAGGATTGCCTAAGTCCGGGAGTTGGAGGTTGCTGTGAGCTGTATGACACCACTGCGCTCTACTGAGGATGATAAAGTGAGACTCTGTCTCTACAAAAAACAAACAAACAAACAAAAAGAAGAACAAAAAGTTTTTAAAGATTTAATTAGCTGGAGAGAAAAGTTACAGATACTGAATGCTGTGTCAGCATTCAGTAAATGGGTAAATTATGCAGGATGCTGCAAAATTATTTAGCTAGAGATACCCTATGAATTAAGTGATAGATTTAAAAATATTAAGGTAGTTGACACGGGGCTAGATTAAGCATGACCTTGAGTTTCAGAGTTATAAGTTTGATCTTCATCCTTGGGGAGTCAGAGAAGATTTTTGAGACGTGAGCTTTAGAGCCCATGTTTTGGGAAGAATGAATAGCTTGTTAATAATGGTGGGTGTGTTGAACCTATGTGAGGCCAATTCCTGGTCTGTTATCAGTGGTCGGAGGCAGTTAGTAGTGAAGGAGAGAACATTCTACTTACTAGAATACAGTTTCTAATCCAAGCTCTGCTATTTAATGTCTGATGTCTGATATGTGACATCAGGAAATCTCTGGGCCTTAGTTAACTCATTATGAAATAGTGAGATAGGAATAAATAGGAATAACATCCCTTCTAAGTCAAAGATAGTATGCTTCTGTACTTCTGTAATTTTGCACATTAAGGTGATAAGGACCCAGACTATCTTGAGTGACCGCAGTGATAGTAGTGAGAATGAACTGAAGAAGAAATTCTGAAGAGTGGATCATGATTTGGTGAATAAGACATAGGTAATAGTTAAGAAGAAAGGAGAGAAGAAAATTTTCATTTAGGAGTTTCTGTATGACTGCCCCCCAGATCTCCCAAACTGAATGTATCTGAATTAATGGTAATGTCCTCGATGGTTTAAGATAGTAATGAAATATGTAAATTAGCCAGTGAAATAGATATTCTTAGATTCATTTCCAGCCTTAAATGTCAGTGAAAGGATTAGAAATTTATTTACTTTTTTTTTTTTTTAAATAGACTTGATTTTTTCTTTTTGCAGTTTTCAGCCAGAGCTGGGTTTGAATCCGCCACCTCTGGCATATGGGACCGGCACCTTACCCCTTTGAGCAACAAGCGCCACCCATTTGTTTAGGTTTTTATCTGTAAATATTATCAGTGGGTAGAAAAATATTTTAAGTTTATTTCCAAATTTTCATTTTTACTCTGATTCAACTCAGGCAGTTCAAACATGCCTAAGATTTAAAAATAATGTTTCTTAGGGCTTTTTGAATGGCAACAAGGCTTAGTTTAATTTTGGAATTGTAGAGTAAAATATGGTATAGATGCTAATTGTAGAGTAAAATATGGTATAGATGCTAAAGACTCATATTAGGTTAACTTGGGTTCTTTTTTTATGCCCTATTTGTTAAGTATGGAACATAGTATAGTTGAGATATAAGAGTAAAAAAGATTTAGGGAAGCATTTATGAAAATTTTGCTGTCTTGAAGTAAATTAATAAAGCTAAATTAAATTAATAGTAAGCTAAGAAAACAAATAAGTAAAAATACAGTTAAATTGCTTGGCACCTGTGGCTCAACGGGCTAAGGCACCAGCCACGTACACCTGAGCTGGCGGGTTCGAATCCAGCCCCAGGACTCGCCAAACAACAATGACGGGTGCAACCAAAAAATGGCCGGACGTTGTGGCGGGCGCCTGTAGTCCCAGCTACTTGGGAGGCAGAGGCAAGAGACTTGCTTGAGCCCAGGAATTGGAGGTTGCTATGAGCTGTGATGCCATGGCACTCTATCCAGGGTGACAACTTGAGGCTCTGTCTCAAAAAAAAAAAAAAAAAAATACAGTTAAATTTATTTTACCATCCAGTTGCCAGGAATTTAAATAAATTTTCACTTAGTTTATATAATTTTAGTAAAGATGACAGACATACAAGTAATTCATAAGAAATTTTTAAAATTAAATTAAATTAAATTTTTTATTAAATCATAGCTGTGTACATTAGTGCAATCATGGGGTACAAAGTGCTGGCTTCATATGCAATCTAAAATATTTTCATCCAACTGTTTGACATAACCTTCATGGGATTTTTCTCGTGTATTGTATGAAAACATTTGTATTCTGCATTTAGTAGGTTTCACCTGTACCCTTCTAAGATGCACCATAAGTGTGATCCCACCATTTGCCCTCTCTCCACTCACCCCCGCCCCTCCCTTGCCCTGATTTTTTGCGTAATTTAAAACATATTTCATTTTAGTAACATAAACCTTGAAAACATATTTCATTTTAGTAACATAAACCTTGTATCTAGAAGCAACAGCATATTGAAATGATGGGTTCAATATTTTTTCATTCAGTATACATCTTTTTGAGCATACATCTTATGCTCTGGATAAGAAGTTGTAATAACTTTTTCCTCAGTGAACATGGTCTTATTAAAGAGGAAATAGGCAAGTAAACCTTTATAAGGTAATAAGTGATTTAGTTGATAAATGTGTAAGGTTTCATGGGAGTCAAGAGGAGTTTCTATCCTTAGAAAGGGAGGAAAGTAGTTGATGAATGGTTCATAAAGAAAGTGATATGTGAACTGAGATTCCAAGTGTGAGTAGGAGTTTTTCTATAAGGAAGGACATTCTAGGGTAGACAGATGATCATATTTAGGCAATGATATAACAAAGAATATATCCTCAAGAACCTGCAGATAGATTGGTGTGTTTACAATTCAGGTTTACAGTACAGATCACAAGGAGTGTTTTCTATGAAAGAAGCTTCAGCCTTTATCTTTTAGGTCAAGAGAACTGTAGAGTGATTTTAAGCATGAGAGTAACAATCATTTACAGTGTTGAAAAGCCTCTTTAAAGCAACAGAGGACCCATTTCAGGGGAATGATACTTGAGGCTAGCATTCTGTTAAAGTTCTCTAGGGCAGGGGTGTCCACCCTGCATCCACAGGCTGCATGCTGATTTCGTGAGGATTTTTTTTGCTTATTTGTGGTGTTAGATATCACAAAAAGTATGCATGGACCTTTTTTTGCTAATCAACTTTCATTTGTGTTTGTGTATTTGATGTGTGGCTCAAGACAACTCTTATTCTCCTAAGGTGTGACAGAAAAAAGAAAAGGTTGGTCTGGGGAGTGAGTAATGACAAATGCAATCACATCCATGGTGGGAAAATGTAGAAAAAGAGCAAAGAATAAGAGCTATTTTAGAGAGAAAACTGAGAAGTCTTGGTGAAAAACTGAATTATCTCTTAACTGGTACATTGTGTTTTATATCATCAAACTGGTATGTGGTACTTAGAATTGGTTTAACTATGTTTTCCTCATTTTCGACAGTTCAGGCCCTTATACGTGACTGTCAAGTTATCAGAGAGACTAAGGAAAACCAGATTATAGAACTAAAAAAGATATGTGAACAAAGTACAGAATCTCTGAATAATGACTGGGAAAAAAAGGTAAGCTCCATAAAATAGGAATAGAAAATAAAAAAGCTTATTCTTCAAAGTAACATATTTATTATAAAAATAATAATTGCACAAAATATGCAGAAAATTATGAAAATAATAAAAATAACTAAAACTCTGGACTATCTATAAATAGCTCTGTTCATGTTTTAGTATATTTTCTTTTAGGATTCTATGGTCTATAAAATTGTTTTCATTTAGAAAACATTCTTTAGTAATTCTTGAATTTATGTTCTGGATTTGTTACATAACTAACAGATTTTAAGTAAAATTAATGGCCAAATAGCTGTATAACAATTTTTTTGAAAGTAAACTATTTTATTTTATTTATTTATTTATTATTGTTGGGATTCATTGAGAGTACAAAAAACCAGGTTAAATTGATCACATTTGTTAGGTAAAGTCCCTTTTATCATTTTAATTTTATATTTGGGCCATTGGAACATTTCTTTCCCCAAATTTTACTAACATAATATAATCCAGACTAGAATTTATACTTTATAATTATTTTTTATTATTTTAGTTTATTTTTAATTGACTTATAATTATAAATATTTATGAGATACAGTGTGATGTTTTGATACATGGATATATGATATAATGATTAAATTAGGGTAAATTATATTATTTCTGCCATCTCAAACATTTATCCATTCTTCCTTTTTTTTTTGAGACAGAGCCTCAAGCTGTCACCCTGGATAGAGTACTGTGGCATCACAGCTCACAGCAACCTCCAATTCCTGGGCTCAAGCGAGTCTCTTGCCTCTGCCTCCCAAGTAGCTGGGACTGCAGGCGCCTGCCACAATGCCTGGCCATTTTTTTGGTTGCAGCCATCATTGTTGTTTGACGGGTCCGGGCTGGATTCGAACCCACCAGCTCAGGTGTAGGTGGCTGGCGCCTTAGCCCGCTAAGCCACAGGCGCCGAGCCCATTCTTCCTTTTAATTCCCATTATCACTATCAATTCTTTTGGTGCATTAGATTTTGACCCAGGAAGATTTATGATTTTTGCCACTTCTCTTCTCCCTCATTTTATATTTTACCAAATAGTATGCCTAATAATATTTGCTACTAAAATAGCTTATTTGCCCTTTAAAACCTCCTGGTCTCAGTAACATGGACTCCAATTCTTTTCTAGGTTTGGGAAAGCTGTTTTTGATGTACTGTGTCTGGTATATAGTAGGCATTACTAAAATTTGTTGGACGAATACATGTTGATCATCTCTAGTTAGATTATTAGACCAGATACACCTGTCTGGTCCTTACACACATCAGCTAAGTTAGAGCATATTTGTTTTTGCCAGTGCCATCTTTACCCTTGTAGTCTCAACTATATATTCCTTGGATGAATTTCAAATGACTTAGACTGACTTATAGATACCCCTCCAGCAGCTACAGTCCTTTTATAAAACAACTATGGGATGTACCTGAGAAACTACTACATGTTGATGGGCTACTAAATACAGTAGATTTTTGACATTCAGCAGTTATGTTATGGGTCCTTTGGGAAATCATAAACACGAGGAAACATCTATAATACTAATTGTTCCCATAAGTATAACCACAAAATTCCAGTTACTCCTTTAGATTCCTTTATCAGAGTTGCTATGCCTGTCAGTTGACAGTTGTGAAGGTGCACTGGGATTTAGGTGCAGTGGGCTTGGCTATGTTATTGTTTCAGCTAAATGACTTACTTTGGAATAATAGACCTATTGCTGGTTAAAAATGATTACTGCAACAAAAATACAAATTAAGCATATCAGGGACTTGGGGGACCTCTTCAAACTTATCCAAATGATATATATTAAATATTAAATTGGGGAAACCTAAAAGAGTCTTCTGTGTGACTATTACAGAGACATTTTTCCTGTTCACCTAGAAACCAATAGAAAAATCAATAGAGAAGTTTTTGAGACCTTACCAGTACTGTTATCATAATTATTGCCTGCTATGCCTCTAGTTCCTGCCTCTCAGAGACTTTCTTACTCCTCCACATCTCCAAAATAAGTCAAATAAGAGCCCATTCTGCCTATATTGTGTCTTTGTCTCTCTCCCCTATTTATGGGTAATGAATTAAATATATTGTTTGAACTATTTTGGACTCCTGATCTCTGTACCTATTAAGTGGGATTGGGGTTATATTCAGGGACTAGGTGTTAGAATCAAAATTCTGCTCCCATGGCTCGGCGCCTGTGTTTCAGCGGGCTAAGGCGCCAGCCAGGTACACCTGAGCTGGTGGGTTCGAATCCAGCCCGGGCCCGCCAAGCAACAATGACAGCTGCAACCAAAAAATGGCCGGGCATCGTGCGGGCGCCTGTGGTCCCAGCTACTTGGGAGGCAGAGGCAGGAGACTCGCTTGAGCCCAGGAATTGGAGGTTGCTGTGAGCTGTGATGCCACTGCACTCCATCCAGGGTGACAGCTTGAGGCTCTGTCTCAAAAACCAAAAAAAACAAAAAAAACACCCCAAATTCTGCTCCCATTACGATAAGTGAATAAATGCCCATATGCTTTGAACACAAGAGTTTCAGTCCGCATAGGAATCTGTCCATTGAACCTTACCTGGACCTCCTTTATTTGCCTTTGTTTTATTTATTTTAGTTTTTTTTTTTTTTTTTTTTCTTCTCTTCCTTAGACACACACACAAATGCACACATACGCAGGCACACACACATAAGTACAGGTGCATGCACACACGTGTTCTACTTAAAACTCTAGCAACTCTTTTTTGTTTTGTTTTGTTTTTTGGGGTTTTTTTTTGCAGTTTTTGGCCGGGACTGAGTTTGAACCCACCACCTCCAGTATATGGGGCCAGCGCCCTACTCCTTGAGCCACAGGCACCGCCTGCAACTCTTTTTTTTTTTTTTTTTAATAATTTTATTGAATCATAATTATGTACATTGGTGCAATCACAGGGCACGATTCATATACATTCAGAAATATTTTGATCATACTGTTACATATATCCTTCATGGCATTGAAGCTTCATCCATTTAAATAGTATATATATATAATCTTTATAAATAAAGACCTATGCACACGATATATATAGTATACAGTTCTCAGTCATCCTAATCTTACTTTATTTGGGTTAAAAATGTGATCTGTGTGTCTGTTTTTGTTTATGTGTCCACATTTTGGGGAGTGGCTAATAGTAGTTTCTTGTTGGGAATGTGAGTAGAGGAGAAAGCATTTTTTAACATTGATATTGTCCAAAATTTTAAGCAAGTAAGATGAATAATAATAGTGCAATAGTATTCCTAATCATTAACAATATTATAATATTTCTTTTTTTCTGATTTCAGACTAATATTAGTGTTGCTTAGCTGAGGTATTATATTATCTATCTGGCATATTTACCATTTCTACCTGAGGCGGATAATTCCATTTCATATGTGTTCATCCATTGAAATTTTCAATTCAGGAAAGCAGAAAAAATTAAATATTTCTTAATTTTGCTCTCTATAGAATATGTTTACTTTGGATGTTTATTTGTGAGTTTTATACCTTTTGTTGTTCAGGTCACCATATGTATATATAGAGGAATACAGGAAAACACTTTTTTTCTGAATGGCAAAACAGTTTTTCCCATGTTAGTGAAGGAGTCAGTTCTTGCTTTCATTATGCAGCTCCACAATGCTGTAGCAGAAATGGAAAAGGAAAAGTTTGATCTTCAAAAGCGACACACTGAAAACATTCAAGAATTGCTAGAGGACACAAATGCACGTCTGAATAAAATGGAGAATGAATACATGGCGCAAACACAGTCTACAGTGAGTCTTTTGTTTTCTTGACATTTTCAGAAACAATCTTCTTAATTTCTATGTCCTCATGCTTCCCTGATGTGCATAGTATATAAATAAGTATGCTATAGAATAAAAGAAAAAAACTTTACCTCCCTACTTGGTACAAATTTATATGTGTCAGTGGACAGTCCCTTTAAGTTTGATGAGGTATTTGACTCTGGCTTATTTGATGCTACTTTTTAAAAAATATCTTTACTTTTTTTCATTGAATTTCTATTCAGAAATAATTCATTGTCTTTCCTTCTTTCATTCTTTTTAACTGAAGACTTGATTGTTTTTTAAAAATGTTTAATGCTACTATGAAGGCAATCAAATAGGGAGCTAGGAGTAGTATGACCACTCTGATACATTTTCTTAATAGATCATTTTGACTGGGGAAGTCAACACAGATATCACATGGGTAAACCCGAAAGTTCCTTCCCAAAAGGACACAGAAGAATGTTACTATATTCAGGCTACACAGCAGAGAGGCCAGTGATGCTGTTCAAGGAGAGGTGGAGGATCCCCCAAAAGAACCTCATTGAGTACATGTTTGCAGAGTACAGGTCTGAGGGAGTGAGTGTCTGCTTTTTAGAAGCTTGCCTCCCTCCTAAGATCCATAAACCTGACAGTTCTCCTGGGAGGCTAATCTGCGTGTAGGCCAGAGTTCCTCACACACAAGGCTAGTGTACCTCCTCAGTCTTGTTACTAATACCGATGGTACCTGACTTCCCATGGTTTGACTTGTGATTTTCCAGCTTTACAATGGTGCAAAAGCATTCTTCAGGTCCCCATGTGACCATTCTAGGGCTTAACCTCATCATAAATTGAGGCGCATCTGGAATTCTACTGAATGTATATCGCTTTTGTACAATTGTAAATTTGAAAAATTATCAGTTTAACCATCTTAAATTGGGGATCATTTGTATAACCTTTATGTTTTTCACTTTCACTATAGTATTCAGTAAATTACATGAGATACTCAACACTTTATTATAAAATAGGCTTTGTGTCAGATGATTTTGCCCAACTATAGGCAATTGTAAGTGTTCTGAATATATGTAAGGTAGGCTAGGCTAAGTATGATGTTTGGTATGTTAAATATATTAAATCCATGTCCACCTTGCGATATTTAAAACTCATAATGGGTTTATTGGAATGTAATGCCATTGTAGGTCAAGGAGCATCTGTGTATAATGTGAACTCATAGAATGGTCAAGTGTTGCATCCCAGGCAAGAACTCAGTGCTCATTTACCACTTACCACCTCATCAGTCTAGCTTGGTCCAAGTACTTTCTTGAATTTAAAGCTGTGGATTTTGAACAAGAATTTTGAACAAGTCAGAATTTGAATAGGAATATTGTAGACATACCTTGGAATTTGTCACTTTGGTCACTTAAACTAGCACTAAAGCCTATCTTAGAGGGTAAAAGGCAGTGGTATGCCCAGTCATTTGGAATCTAGACTTTAAGGTCAGACAGTCTTGGGTTTGAATCCCAACTCCTTAATAGTTAGAGTACCATATAAGCTGTTAAAATGTTAATTTTACTTATCTGTGAGATAGAATAACACTAGTACAATGTAATATAAGTTGTTAGAAATATTAATTAAATTAATATACAGAAATTAATAATCACTTAATAAGTATGAATAAACAATAGATATTTATTAATATTTTGTTCAAAAATCTAACATACTTTTTTATTTTTTGTTTTTATTAAATCATAATGGCGTACATTGATACCTTTATGGAGTTCAGTGTACTGATTTTAAGTACAATGTGAAATGCTTACATTGGACTGATTAACACATCTATTACAATTATACTTTTTTCTTAATAGTTTTGAAATGTACCATTAAAATTTTTTTAATGAAAATAAAGTTATTTTTATTTAAAAAATAAATAAAATAAAAGTTTAAATAAAATAAATAAATAAAAGTTATTTTTATTAAAAATCATTAGCAATCATCACTAGTTATAATGGAATAATTAGGTAGACATGGACATCCACATGTATCCATTAAAATTCACGACTTTGAGAAGCGTGCTAACATACTGACATTGCCAATTCAGAGCTTTTTTAGTTCAAGTAGCAGAATCCTGCTCTAGTAGCCACCACCTTGTTGAAACAGAGCTGGGCTGTCTCACAAAGACTATACAACAGTTAAACGCAGACGCCTTGAGAAGGACCACTCGGGGGTCCCAAATGCTCTGGCGAGAGTATAACATCAGATGTGATAACTCCAACTACCTCGCGTCTCTGAATGTCTCTTTTCAATTTCCAGGAGGTCTGGTTAGTTCCGCTTTGGTTTTTTCTCCCTCTTGACTCAATCATCCAAGCAAAGGTTTAGGGCAGGTGGCACCAACACTGGCCCTTGGGAAGAGTATGTGTTTATTACAACATGCGTTGCAAGGCTCATGTTTCAAAACAGGATCTAAAAATGTATAGTCCTAGTATTATATATGTGGGCATAAATATTAAAATATTGGAGGAGTATTTGAAAGAGTACACTCCAAAATGGCGGCAGCTGTTGTCTGTGAATGGCAAGTTTATGAATGACTTTTATTTTCTTCATACTTCATGTATATACAGTAATGCTATTCTGGTTAACTGAGAATTTGGCTTTGATGCGGTTAACCATTGGTTACACTTCTCAGCCAAGTCTCCATTTGCAAACAAAAGTATGCTAACCTTTTGCTTTCTGGGGATGAGGAGTGATAGGAAAACTGAAAGGAGAGAGAGAGTGCTAAGTAAATGGCAGACAATCACTTCTTGAGAAATAGAGAGCTTAAAGTGTGTGCCCTGCTGTTCCCAGTGTTCTTGCAGTCACGTTTCTGGGCACCAGCCGTTGCTCGCCTTCTGCAAAGTCCCAGCGAGGAGTAGGGAGGCGCCATCCTCCCAGATATCCAGGTCAGAGTGCATGTGGGCCGCCAGAGGGCGCCACACCACTCCCGGGACCGCCGCGTGGAGAGGCCCTGGTTGGACTCCAGAGCCCCAGGGCGATCTGCTCCACAAGCTTGCTCTGGAATGTTGCATGTTCCTTTTTTTTTTTTTTTTCCCAATTTTTAAAAACTTTCTTTCACTAATTGTTTAAATACATGAATCATTCACTTAATTCAGATGCCCATGGAAATAACAGATCTAGGCAATGTTGAGCAATCTCTGATAACATCGCAAAAACACAGATAAATGGACATTTTCCGTCTCTTGAAGTCTTGTTGTCAAAGTCTCAAACCTACACCTGCTTAAGCCTCTAGATCTTACTTTCATCTTATACCAGAGAGAGTAGAACATACAATCAGCAAAAGACAGAATGCAGGAGAACATCTGATTTTGTAAGAATAGATTCTAAGGAGAATTTGGTCTTTAAAAAAAAAGAAAGGGAAAGTTGTAGACTAAAAGAGATTTAAGATCTTTAGTAATCAAACACCACCTAGGATCTTGTCTAAATTAGGACATGAACAAATCAACTGAAGAAGGAAAGGAAGGAAGGCGGGGGAAAGAGAAATTTTAAAACTATTTTATGATATTTTAAGTTATTGTTAAACAATATAGTATTGTTTATGGTTTTAAAAGTGTGCTTATATTCTAAACACAAATACTAAATATTTTTGTATTAAATTATATGATGTCTGGAATTTGCTTCAAAACAATCAGGAAAAAGCAGGATTGGCTATGAATTAAAGTGTTGAAGTTGGGGTATGAGTAAGTGAGGGTTCACTATACTATCCTATTTTCTTTCTTTGTTTGAAATTGTCTATAATAAAAATTTTATACAAAACTACAAAGTTTCCATTTCAGCCTCTTGTCTGCCTAGCTCCCAATTCTCCCTAGGTAATAACAATTTGTATTTTCGTATGTATATTCCCAGAGTTTTCACACAATGTATTCTTTTTATAATTAGAAACACATTGATATATACACTGTTATTAAAAAACAGATTTCTTGGGAAGCACCTGACTCTAAACCCTCCAACTGACAGTTATTTCCGTCCATTTCACAAACCTGGTGCTTGTTTCCTGTCTGGCTTCCATGGACTCAGCAACAGATCATTGAGACCAGGGTGAGAGCTTGAAAATAATGACAGCAGAGTCATTCCTGGTGACTGTTTCCATGGGAATGAGAATGAATCCATGGCAGAAAACTCTTAAATTTCAGCCTGAGGGTCACAGAAGGCCATTCCATTTTCAACGGGTTGTGGCTGTTTACAGTTTTTATGTTTGGAGGGATGAAAAAATATCAAACATAAATTTATTTCATCCAAGCACATTACCTAATCTTTAAGTATGAAAAGCCAGCCATTACTCAGGGAGCTCTGACAAGCGTCTGCCTATACATATGGCCATGGTTGTGAGTGGCTGCTAAGCACCACCATCTCCAGCATGACTGCGATTGTTCTGGAATTCTGCCATTCTGTAGCATTTTAGAGAAAAAGGTAGATTTCTGTGGGTTTGGAAGAATAGTGGTTTATAACTTTGGTACTGAGGGGGTTTTCTGCAGGCTAACTGGAATGCAGTGAATTGTAAAGCTGAACACTGGGATTAATTCAAATTCAATCTTTGATAAGAAGCAATATACAGAGTTTAAGGAAGGATAGCAGTCTCAAAAAGTCTTACGTGAAAGTTTCAGGAGAAGCTATTTAAGGATATTTTAAATAATTTAAATAATTATACTTAATCCAAAGGCTGTTGGCACATCTGTCTTTTTATTATTTAGTAATACTAGATTGTGGTTATAGAACAATACATGGTCTCTTTTTCATGCACATCCAGCAGCATGAGTCTTGGCAATATATCATTTGGGAAAATTGTTTTGGGAGTGATGAATTACCAGGTTAAGAGCATTACACTCCTCTATCGTGCCTTTATTATCAGAGCATTTTAAAAATGTTCTTGTATGATACAGGAGTATTTTTGTGATAGGAATTAATATAACACTGCCAAGCAGTTTAAGAAAGACAGTTGGTAGTTTTAGATTTACACTCAACAGTATATATGCAATGTAGATAACCACATTAATAGCAACATTTTTTAACTGTGCAATTAACACCTACTTCTACATATAAGTGAAACACAAGCAAATAAATAATATAAAGGCATTTTCAGCTAGTAATTTATTTAAGTAAATAATGACAAATGAATTTCATGTTTAGTACTAAAAGACAATAAAATTAATTCCAATTTCTTTGGTTTGAAAAATGTGTGTATGTGCATGTGTGTGGGCATGTGTGTGTGTCAGAGGGGACACTGGTAGGGGTACTGATGCTACAGGAGAGGAAATCATAAGCTCCCAATTATTTTTTTTTGCTCTGATTGAAAATAGTAATTGGCGGAGCCCAGACTGACCCGGCCATGGGCCGCAAGGGGCCAGCATGAACACATCAGTAGCCGAACACTGCTCCGGCTCTGCAGCCGCCGGGGACCCAGGAGGGAACCCTTATTCTGAGACCTTGTCACCCCAACCTGGCATGCAGCCACATGGCTGAGGGTTTAGGGACATGGCCAGAAAGGCTCTCAAGCTTGCTCCATGGACCAGCCTGGCTCTAGCTGCTTCTGGCTTCTACCTTTACAGTAACAAGTACTTGGACCCAATGACTTTGGCACCATCAGGGTGGGAGGAGCAGTTCCTACAACAGCTGTCATCGTTATGACTATCTCACCTCCCTGAGAAAAAAATAAAATAGTAAGTAATCACTCAGTATATTGTGACTTTTTATACACATAATTTCAGAAACTCCTTTGAGGCATGAGACATTTAAAACTAAGTAATAATTGTTAATATTGAAAAATTCCCAGACTTTAAGGGAATTTTATTGTACAGGTGTGCTATCTTCTCTGTTAAGTGAGACAGATGACACAGCAACAAAAAGACAACTCAGCAGTTACCATGAAACAAGCCAAGGGAAACAACTGACAGCCAGCCCGTTGCAAACGGGCTCAGGCAGAGAAGCATAAACAGTGAGAGTGCTCTTGTGAAGATGGGAATGTCTGCAACAGGGAAGACTCATAACAGTGTTTCTTAGAGTGTTTATCACGGTGTTTCTCGTAATTCCATATTTCTCATTTAGAAAACACTACAAAAATATATGCAAAAACAATATTATATTTTACCTTTTGTTTACTTGTCCTGAGACTTCTTATTTATAAGATTATATTTTTACAACAACCAGTGAAACAGAGTTCAAACTTTCAAAAACAAAAGCTTAAAATGTACTTAGTTGAATTTCCCGGCTTTGGGGTACATATTTATGGTTTTACATATGTATGTTTAGAATATTGCTTTTGGGGCCAGGCGCAGTGGCTCACACTTATAATCCTACCATCTGGGAGGCCAAGGCAGGTGGATAGCCTGAGCTCACAGGTTTGAGACCAGCCTGAGCCAGAGCGAGACCTCATCTCTAAAGATAGCTGGGTGTTGTGTTGAGTGCCTGTAGTCCCAGCTACTTGAGAGGCTGAAGCAAGAGGATCTCTTGAGTCCAAGAGATGGAAGTTGCTGTGAGCTATCACACTATGGCACTCTACCAAGGGCAACAAAGTGAGAGTCTGTCTTAAATAAATACAATAGAAAACTACTTTTGAGTATTCTGATAATCTTTAATACTTCCAAATTTGTAAACTAAGAATTGGTATGAAGTAGAATTTGAGTTATTAATCTCTTAGTAAATAGTCATTTATGACCCTTGCAGTGCACAAAAGAAAAAACTCCACGTGCCAGATGTCAAGAGCCGTATGAGTTCAGGTGTGCATGGTCTGTGCAAACCCACATGGGTCTGGGCCTGTGCTGACATGATGGGAAGGCACTAGACAAATACTTGATGATCTGAGGCTGAAATCGAGGCTGAAGACATGTGACTCAGCCAAAGTCATCTGCTTAGTAAGTGTCAGAACCAGGATTAAGAGCTCAGTTTTTCTTCCCAAACACATGTCTTTTCCCTCTGGAGTTCTTTCTTTTAGATTCAAAATGTGCACTAAGTGTTGTACTCGAGTCCATTTGTTTGTTTGTTTGTTTGTTTGTTTCTCAAGTTCATTTAAAGACAAGAAAGTCACCTGAAGAACTGTTTATGAAGATACATCAGAAATGAAGAATGTTTTTCTTTTGGCCAGGGCTAGGTTTGAACCTACCATCTCCAGGATATGGGGCTGGTGCCCTACTCCTTTGAGCCACAGTCGCCACACATGAAGAAAGCTTTTTATATAGAACATTGAATGTTTCTCTGACTTTACAGTTTAACAATCACAACTTCCCAGCATGGGAAAAAACAAAGCAACAACAAAAACAATAACAATCCCACGAACCAGGTTACAAGATCTGTGTCTTCCATGTGAAATTTGTCTAGCAATATACCATAGGCACGGATCTTGGCTTTGAGATCAGAAGATGGACCATGATGATGAGAAGTGGGTTGCAGTCCTTCCCCAGATGAGAAAAGGCAACACTGTCTGCCAGGATGACATATGGGGCTGGCTGCCTTCCTGTAGTGAACTAAATTCAGAGGGAAATTTCAAAGTCTTATTTGCAGGGACAGCACTGAGTAGTTGGGCATTCATCCATTTCTTATCCCTTATTCAATAAATATTTGTCAAGTACATTTTAAGTAAATTTGATTATACTTTAAGAAGCATTTCCTCATTTGTAAGTTGGGGGAAAATAGAGCCTGTCTCTCAGAATCATGAAGATCCACTGATAGTATGTGGTGTGCTCAGAGCTTCTTTCTTAGTCATGAGGATCCAGTGAGAGTGTGTGGTGTGCTCAGAGCCTGTCTCTTAGTCATGAGGATCCAGTGAGAGTGTGTGTGGTGTGCTCAGAGCCTGTCTCTTAGTCATGGAGATCCAGTGCGAGTGTGTGGTGTGCTCAGAGCCTGTCTCTTAGTCATGGAGATCCAGTGAGAGTGTGTGGTGTGCTCAGAGCCTGTCTCTTAGTCATGGAGATCCAGTGAGAGTATGTGGTGTGCTCAGAGCTTCTCTCTTAGTCATGAGTATCCAGTGAGAGTATGTGGTGTGCTCATAGCCTGTCTCTTAGTCATGGGATGCAGTGAGAGTGTGTGGTGTGCGCAGAGCCTGTCTCTTAGTCATGAGGATCCTGTGAGAGTGTGTGGTGTGCGCAGAGCCTGTCTCTTAGTCATGAGGATCCAGTGAGAGTGTGTAGTGTGCTCAGAGCCTGTCTCTTAGTCATGAGGATGCAGTGAGACTGTGTGTGGTGTGCGCAGAGCCTGTCTCTTAGTCATGGGGATCCAGTGAGAGTGTGTGTGGTGTGGTCAGAGCCTGTCTCTTAGTCCTGAGGATGCAGTGAGAGTGTGTGTAGTGTGCTCAGAGATGGTTTCTTAGTCATGAGGATCCTGTGAGAGTGTGTGTGGTGTGGTCAGAGCCTGTCTCTTAGTCGTGAGGATCCAGTGAGAGTGTGTAGTGTGCTCAGAGCCTGTCTCTTAGTCATGGGGATGCAGTGAGAGTGTGCGGTGTGCTCAGAGCTGGTCTCTTAGTCATGAGGATCCTGTGAGAGTGTGTGTGGTGTGGTCAGAGCCTGTCTCTTAGTCGTGAGGATCCAGTGAGAGTGTGTGTAGTGTGCTCAGAGATGGTTTCTTAGTCATGAGGATCCTGTGAGAGTGTGTGTGATGTGCTCAGAGCCTGTCTCTTAGTCATGAGAATCCGATGAGACTGTGTACGGTGTGCTCAGAGCCTGTCTCTTAGTCATGAAAGAGTGTGCAGTGTCCTCTGACTTGAGCCTTGGCCACTGCTCCATGCACAGCAACTGGGACATCTGGAGCTTAACATTCACAGACCCCCAAATTGGGTACTGGAGATTCAAAGGCAAATTTGATGTTCATCTTTTTCTGAACTTAAAAGTTCAGTAGAAGTAGATACAGCTATAAACTACAGTCAGGTAGATATAACAGGAGAAGCCATCTGTATTGGGGAACCAACAAAAGTTCCAGGCAAGAGGTAATAGTCTTCATCTGGAAGGACAAGAGACTGTTCTGACTGGTAGAAGGGCATTATAAAGAGATGTATGCTTTAGAAACTCCATGGGTTGAAAGCATGGCAGGTAGTTGGGGCAGCAGGGGGAAGGTGTGAGTGTGAGTCAGGGAGAATAATTAAGAGATTGTTCAAACAAACCAGGGAAGAGATGAAAGTGGGTTGAACTGTGAGCAGGGACAATAGGCAGGAGCAAACATCAGACTTGAGATACTTCCAGAGGGCAGGACGGGGATGACATGAGCATTCTTGTGTGGACGTCAGCACACGTGGAGGTCAAAGCCCATTATTTCTGACTCTACTATTTAGAAGGGTGTTTAGCAATGGGCGGGGGGGGGGATGAGGAACACATGTGGAAAGTTAGACAACGAGTTCTTCTTTGAACATAGGAAATTTGACAGAACATTCTAGTGAAAATATGCAATAGGCCCCTGGACATATGACTTCCAATGGGAAGAGAAGAGTGATGCTAGAAATTCAGATCTGGGGTCATCACTTATCAACAGACGTGGAACTGCTAATAAGATGCCTGAGGACACCAAGGACCCACCTCTGGAGAACCCAATGGAAAAATGATAGGAGAGGAAGAGAAGCCTAAAAGTGAGGCTGAGAAAGAATAACTAAGCAAATAGTTGATTTAAGAAAGAGTGCTGTCAGCAAAAGCCAAAAGAAGTCTAAAATCTCAAGAAAGTCACCCATAAAAAATCCAGCAGGAAGCCTGATAGACAGTCAGGGAGGTGCCAACTAGGGCCATGAGCTGTCTCTGCCTCAGACTCTGCTAGGCAGATTCAGTGGGAGCTGCATTGAGTTTGTGACATACATGTCTTATGTGTGTCTGCATGCTTGTGCTTGCTGACGTGTCTTTGTGTGTGCATGTCCACATACAGTATCTGTATATCCTCTTAACCAGGTCACCACTTTCATAAGCCTGCCTAAATATTTTTTTATTGCCTGTGTCCCTTCTGCTCATGTTTGCAGGCCTCTCATATCTGTGCCTGATTTGATAGTCTGAGCATCCAAATACTGAATTCCTAACCTTACGAAGCTAAACTGCAGTGCCTTACAAACTTTCAGCTATAGTAAGGGTGGATGAGTCAAAGCACTTTTCTCAGGGGCCTTCTTCCTAAAGAAAATAACTTTCAGCAAAGAGGAAAGAGACACTCTGTGAATTCAGTTGCATATACTCACAGAAAACCTGGAAAAGCCCCTGTCTTAATAGAAAGACCTCCCAGACCTACCAAGTGCCCCTTAAGCCTATTCATTAAGAATCAGTGTCCTCTGACTACTACTGCAGGGTGAGCTGTTTCAAAGCAGGTTTAAGAAATGCTGATGTGAGGTAGGTCTCTCTGATGTTGTGTAGATATCTCTGAGGTTGTGCATGTCTCTCTGATGTTGTGTAGATCTCTCTGAGGTTGTGCATGTCTCTCTGATGTTGTGTACGTCTCCCTGAGGTTGTGTATGTCTCTTTGATGTCGTGTAGGTCTCTCTGATGTTGTGTACTGCTCCCAGTTATGATGTAGGTCTCTCTGATGTGATGTGAGTCTCTCTGATGTATGTCTCTGTGATGTATTGTTGGTCTCTCTGATGTTGTGTAGGTCTCTCTGATGTGATGTGAGTCTCTCTGATGTAATGTAGGTCTCTCTGATGTTGTGTAGGTCTCTCTGATGTGATGTGGGTCTCTCTGATATTGTGTAGGTCTCTCTGATGTAATGTAGGTCTCTGTGATGTAATGTAGGTCTCTCTGATGTAAAGTAGGTCTCTCTGATTGATATATGTCTCCCTGATGTTGTGTAGGTCTCTCTGATGTGATATATGTCTCCCTGATGTTGTGTAAGTCTCTCTGATGTAATGTAGGTCTCTCTGATGTTGTGTAGGTCTCTCTGATGTAATGTAGGTCTCTCTGATGTTGTGTAGATCTCTCTGATGTGATGTATGTCTCCCTGATGTTGTGTAGGTCTCTCTGATGTTATGTAGGTTTCTCTGATGTTGTGTTGCTCTCTCTAATGAGATGTAAGTCTCTCTGGTGTTGTGTATGTCTCTCTGATGTGATGTACATCTCTCTGATGTTGTGTAGGTCTCTCTGATGTTGTGTATGTCTCTCTAATGTGATGTAGGTTTCTCTATGTTGTGGAGGTCTCTCTGATACAATGTAGGTCTCTATGATGTTCCATAAGTCTCTGATGTGATGTAGGTCTCTCTGATGTTGTGTAGGTCTCTGATGTGATGTATGTCTTTCTGATGTTGTGTAGGTCTCTCTGATGTGATGTACATCTCTCTCACATTGTGTAGGTCTCTCAGATATGACATAGGTCTCTCTGATGTAATGACATTGGTACAGTGTGTGTAGAGCTCTGTGCCATCTTCTTACATATGTAAACGTAATAACTTGGAAGCCCCATGGCAACAAAGACACAAAACTATTACATGTTCACATGACCTTTTTTGTCTTTTCAATAATGTTACAGAAATGGAATAATACAGCACAAGACCTTTTGCAGTTGACCCTTTTTATTGCTTTGAGATCCATCCAAGCTGTTGCCAGTTAGTTTCTTTCTTTTTATTGCTGAGTAGTATTCCAGGATACAGATGTACCATAGTCTATTTAATCATTCACCCAGTGAGGAATATGTGGGTTGCTTCCAGTCTTTTAGCTATTATAAGTAAAGCTGCAATGAATATTCATGGACAGACTTGTGTATGGACTTAAATTTGTATTTCTCTAAGATAAATGCCCATGAGTGTGGTTGTTGTATATATTTAAGGGTTTTTGTTTTTATTGTCTATTTGGAAACTGGTAAACTGTTCTTTAGCATGACTATATATTAATACATAGTACTATTTTATATTCCCAACAGCAGAGTTTAAGAGATTCACTTTTTCCACATCCTCAAAAGCATTTTGTATTGCTACTATTTTTTATTTTAGCTGTTGTAACAGGTGTGTAGTGATAGATCATTGTGCTCTTAACTTGCACTGCTCTGATAGGCATTAAACATCTTTTCATGTATTTATTATCTCTATATCTTTTTTAGTGAAATGTCTCTTTGTTTCTTTTGTTCATTTTCTAATTGAAGTGTTAGAGTTATTTGCGTGTGCGCATGTGTGTGTTTTACTGTTGAGTTTTGAGAATTATTTGCATAGGAAATCTATATATCCCTTGTCAAATATATGATTGGCAAATATTTTCTTCCTAATATGTAATTTTGTTTTATAATTTTTAATGTTGATAGAGCCTAACATATCAATGATTTTTTTCATTTGTCATTATTTTGGTATTACATCACATCTGTATATCCAGGACTGAAAGTTCATTTGATTTCGGGAGGAAAATGAGACAATCAGTGCTGAATCAAAAAGACTGTTATACCTAAAACAGATGTCCTGGATTTGCTTTGAAATAATCCAATTTGGAGGGTAAGTTGAGGGAAAAGTGGATGGAGTTGCAGATGAATGAGAATGGCTATAATTTAATAATTGTTATGCTAGAAGGAGAGATACATCAGCTTATTATATTGCTCTTTCCACTTTTGCATACATCCAAAATTTTCATATCAAAATGTTTTTAAAAAAGATTGACAATACATTTCTTTTGACTAAATAATCCACTCTGGGAAACTTTCCCCTAAGGAAAAGATTGAAATGCTGAGAAAAGAAATCTATTTGTACAGAAATGTTCATAGCAACTTTATGTGTGAAAATCAAAGGACAAATCAGAAACCATACAAACAACTAACTCTTAGGCAATGGTTATATAGCTACATTACATGCTCTCAAGGGACCATTATGAAGTCGTTAAAGTGATGAATGTGGAGGCTGAGGATACATGAAAAGGTTTTTTTTTCTTTTTTTTTTTTATAAAAAAATAACAATAGACAGAAAAAAACAAAACACAATACTTCAACTGTAATTTATTCAGCCATGTATTGGAAAAACATGATTTTACATTTCTACAGAAAAATTTTACTTTACTCCCCTTAAACAATTAAATAATCATTTTGGTTGCTATAAAATATATATATTTTATATATGGGAACATATATATGGGAACAAGAGTCAGCCCCTTTCGACAGTATTGGCAGGAGTAGGCAGCAGGGCAAGGAGGGACAGTGCAAGGATACATGGTAGCAGTTCCCCCCTCCCATGTGGGTGAGGCTGCACAGGGAACTGTCACAAGTACTCATAATCTGGAGATAAGCTCATCAGTTGACTAGAACTTGATGCGGGCTGGGCTGGCCTGAACTGGAACTGTACTCCCTGTGATGTGGGAGCCCACCCACCCTGGCCTGGATGTCACTGTGTGACATACACTCTCTGGAGCACACCAGCATCCCTGCCATTCCTAGACATGTTCTCAACTTTGGTGGAACAGTCTCAGGTGCCATGAGCCTGTCAGACACCCCTGGTCTCACACATTGTCAGTTTATCTGTTGAATTCCTATTGCTTTGTACATCTTTAATTAAATAAAGTCACAAAAACTTTGTATAAAAAAGGTATCTCAAAAATGTGTTAAAATTCCTGTAGTTACACACAGGTACTAACTAAGGCTTATGAAAATTTAACAAAGGGGGATATAAGTGCAAAAGATATTAAACTTTTAAGCCAAAAAGTAACTAATTTTAAAAATTACTAAAGAGATATAGTTAAGTTGACTTATAGCTTGAAGAAACAACCTTCCTGTGTTGCAGTATTCAGAACATATTCTTAACCCAACAAATTAACTTTATATTGGGAATTTTGATGGATTTAAAATCTGTCCACAAATTCTTTGATATTCCTTCCTTTGAAAGGTAAAGCCTAATTATAGGGTGAACTTAGAAACTGGCTTCACACACCATGAGGGGTTACAGTGAAGATCATTCCCTAAAGGCACATGGCTTCCTCCTTGCCTCCCTTTGCCTCACTTGTGGCAGGTAATGCAATCACCTCGCAAGGACACTCAAGCAACCTTTGGAGAGGCTGGCATCAGGAGGAACTGAGGCCTCCTACCAATAGCCACATGACGAGCTTGAAAGCAAATCCCATAGCCCAATGGAAGCCCTCAGATTACTGCAGAGTCAGATGCTGCCTTCATTACACTTCCATGACAGTCCCCCAGCTGGAATCACTCAGCTGAGCTGCTCCTGAGTTCACCACGCACAGAAATCTGTTGTTTTAAACTACTATGTTTGGGAGTAATTTGTTACACAGCAATAGATAATATAAAAATTTCTAGAATCCTTCTAGAGATTTTATTTAATATGGTTTTTAAGAATATATGTTTATTGGAAGTTTATTGATTTGTCCTTTTCCCTGTCATGTAGTCTCTTATAAGACTGCCACTTTTTCAGCAAAAGTTTTGCCAACTAGGAAAACAAATTAAGAAATGGGATCTTGCTATATTGTCCAGGCTGGACTTGAATTTCTGGGCTCAATCAATCCTTTCATCTCAGTCTCCCAAGTAGACTACAGAAGTGTGCCACTACATCTGGTTAGAGAAAGTTTTAGAAATAGATCAAGATGGTGGCCAAGTAACAGCTTCTGTGCAATTGGGTGCAGTGAGATTGGAGAGAGAAGACTCCAGGCATCTCTGGCTGGAGGGTTCTGCCCCAGAAACTTCCCTTTGGTGACACAGGGAGTCAGTGACAGACTTTTGGACCCCATGAGGAGGACAAAAGCAGTGGAAAACTGGCAAGTGGTAGGTGTGCTTGTTCAGTTAGAGGCTGCCTGCAGCTGTAACCATAGCAACAGGAAGACTGCAAGCAGGAAAAGCCTTACCTGTGGGCTGTTTTGGTTTTTATGGACTTGGGCACTTGTTTGAAATGCCTTTGGAGATCTTGAGTGGGTGTGTGGACTTTTTCGCATTGTCTGGGGCCCTGGACTGAGCCACTGAGCCAGAAAGGAGCTAATATTATTCAGCTGTGGGCAGCCCACACAGCCACTGTGGGGGAGCTACCCCTGTGGGTTGCAGCATGGGGATGAGCTGGGAGACCTTGGGTGAGTAATCTAGTGACTGAGCTGCCCAAAGGCAGGTATTGAGACTTTGGGGAAGAGTGGAGATCTAAGTGTTTGGCAGATTAACAGCCTTGGTCCTCAAGGGCATAGAGTGTGACCGATTTTGGCACACTGGATAAGCGGGCAGGCATGCCAGGAGAGATCACAGTGATCAGTGCTTTCCTTGGAAAGCTTCTGCTTAGCCAAGGTTCACAGTTTGGAATGTCTTTTAAGTGGGCTGAGGAGATATTTGGGGTCCCAAGCCTGCAGGGTCTGAGAAATCAGCAGAGGCCTCCAGTCTCCATCTCATACAGCTGTATCAACATTGTAATTACATCTCATACCTCAGAAGATCACTTCTTGCCTGGACAATATTCAACAAGATATATATACTGTTTGGTTTCTTGGTTTTGAAATTTTTGTTTTTGTTTTCTGTTTTTCTTAATTTCAACATTTTTCCTTGACATTTTTTCTTTTTTTTTTTCTTTCACTATACTAGTTTAAATACAATCTTCCATTTTTGCCTCC
>CAUYON010030967.1:0-30790 GCA_963573935.1 Arctocebus calabarensis
GGGAGGGAGAGGAGGGGGAGAGAGAACAAAGAAATTAACATGGGAGAGGAAGAAGAATGTTCAGTTGAGAATAGGAGGTAATAAAAATAGCCTAAGAAAAGAAAGTGAAGTAAAGAGTTATTTGTTGATAGCGCCTCCAAGAAAAGGATATTCAAAAAAAAAATTTCAAAAATATTGTTATTCTTATATGTATATAGACTTTCAGTCCGGTCTGGCAACAACGATCTTCTGTGAGAGGGGAGCGTGGGAGCGGGGCTCATGGTGACTGCGGGGGGAGGGGGCTTGTGGTCGCTGCATATCTCGGGGGTGTGGCAGTGTCGGCAGGGGTGGTGTCACTATTCGCGGGGCGGCGGCACCATGGCTCACGATAGCAGCGGCTTCGGAGCGACCAAGTGACCGCAGCAGCACCAGCAGTGGCGGTTGCTATGGCCGCGGGTCGCAGCCGCTGGCAGTGGCCATGAAGGCTGGAGAGGAGGGGGCTCATGGTCGCAGATCTCGAGGGCCACGGTGGTGTCGGCGGTGGTGGTGTCACTATTCGCAGGGCGGCAGCACCAGGGCTCCTGGTAGCAGCGGCTTCGGAGCAACCGCAGCAGCACCAGGGGCGGTGGTTGCTATGGCCGCAGGTCACAGCCGCTCCCAGGCGCAGTGAAGGCTGGAGGGGAGGGGGCTTCGTGGGGCTGTTGGTGGGAACTTGAACTTCAGTTATTTTCCAGCTGAAGTGCCCAGGGGCCCTCCTCACGAACTTCCACAGCTCAAAGTGTCTTTTCCGCCCCTCTCAGGCTTCACTAGGGTCCCCGCCTAGTGTAACGCTGGCTGATCACCCATTCTTTCTCTCTCTCATTGATCTGGGGAAAAGGCGCTTGCCATTTTGGACATTCCAATGTGTCAGTCAGGCAGAGTCTGGACCCTTTGGCTCACGCCAGGGCTGCCTGGGTTCTGTGGTTCCTAGCAGTGCCCCTTTCTGATCGTCAAACTCTGATTTCCATGCTTCAGTGGAATTTTCTCTGATTAGAGCTTGTGGGTTGGGACCTGCTGTCCTCCCTGTGGGAGGGGCCGGCTGCCCCTCCACCGGGCAGGGGGAAATGGTTTGCAACAGTTTCCACGGTTAAGAACTACATTTCAAACGCACCAATCCTCCTGATCTCTGTGTCTCACCAGCTGCCCATCCACTCCAATAGTTCACACGGGGAAAGATCCAGAGCTCCCACCCTATCACCTGCTGACTGGGGAGAGATGGGCTACGGGACCGTCTCCGCCGCCATCTTCCAGCACTCCCCCTTGGATATAGCTTTTATGTTATAAACTAAAAAATGTATATAATGTAAATAAAAACTAAAACAATGAAGCAATTGTTTTTTAAACTAATTTTCAAACCTGCAAATTTAATGTAATGTGACAGATTTTTTTATTTGGCTGAAACCAAATCACTGATGTTGGAATTCAAGGAAAAAACTAGCTTTACATCAAGTTCTACATTTAATCTTTTTAGACTTTTATACAAAAAATGCACATGGTTTTATGCCTATAGCTCAGTGGCTAGGGTGCCAGCCACATACACCAGGGGTGGCAGGTTTGAATCTGGCCTGGGCCTGCCAAACGACAGTGACAACTACAACTACAACTACAACAACAACAACAACAACAACAACAACAACAACAACAATAACAAAATGTTAGTTCACATACATACTCTGTCTCTATCTGCCTCTATTAGCAGATCCTTTATCTTTTTTTTTTTTATTTTAGAGACAGAGTCTCACTTCATCACCCTCGGTAGAGTGCTGTGGCGTCATAGCTCACAGCAACCTCCAGCTCTTGGGCTTAGGCGATTCTCTTGCTTCGCAAGTAGCTGGGACTACAGGTGCCCACCACACACTTGGCTAAGCAGATCCTTTATCTTAAGCTTCCCTTTTCACTGACTCCTGGTCCTTTAGATAGAACCTAACTCTTTCAGCCAATTGTCACCTAAAGAATCTTTAAACCTACCTGTAATCTGTAAGCTCCCACTCCCAGATGTCCCACCTTTTTGGATCAAACCAATGTATGTTTTCCACATGTAGATTTATGACCTCACCTATATTACCCATCTCCCTAAACTGTACAAAACCAAACTATAACCCCACCACCTTGAGTCCACTTGCTCAAGGCTTTGTAGGTGTGGCTCCTGGTCATGGTCCTCCAATTTGGCTCTGAATACACCTCCTTAAATTATTTTACAGAGTATGGTTTCTCTTCCCTAGACCAATGAAAAGCTTTAGACAAATTAAATTTAACAGAATTTAATTGAACAAAGAACAATTTGCAAATCAGGGAGGCCCCTAGCACCAGAAAAGGTTCAGGATGACTCTGGGCTGCCCAATGGTCAGATAACATTTATGGGCAGAAGAAGGAACCTGAAATACAGAAAATGGAAGTGAGGCCCAGAAATAGCTGGATTGGTCACAGCTCCATGTCTGTCTTTGTTGAAGTTAACTAACTGCCTGTGATTGCCCAGAACTTTGATTGTCACAAGAGGTGTGGTGTGTTTACTCATCCAGTTGGGCTAGTCCCCACCCTTCAGATCCCACATTGGGGATTGTTTCCAGCACATGACGTTTGAGTGACATTCACACCATAGTAAGGGGTGAAGAAACACTCTGGGACTGTGACAGCCGCCTCAGGACAGAGGCCAGGCCCCAGCCCTGGTGTCTCGAGTGCTGACTCAAACTCAGCCGCAGCTTGTCTCTAGCCTTAAAAATTACCAGAGGAGCAGCAGGAGAGTTGTGGGTGGTGTGGGAAGAGTGGCATGGGGACATGTGTGAGGAAGTGGTCTTAGAGTTCGGCTGCGGTTTTGTTTGCTTTGCTAAATTGCCATGTGTGGAGGGTGGTTGGTCGTGCAGATTGAAACTGGGCTTTGGCTTCCATGTTTAAGATGTTCATGAAATGAGCACTTGTATCTGTCTCCCCAAGGCCTTATCTGTCTCCTCAAGCTCTTAAAACTATTTGTTTTAGCCCAAGAATATGGGGAAAGGGGAAAGGGAGGGGGGTGGAAGGTAATTGGTGGGATCACACCTATGGTGCATCTTAGAAGGGTACAGGTGAAACTTACTGAATGCAGAATATAAAGGTCTTAACACAATAATTAAGAAAATGCCATGAAGGCTATGTTAACCAGTTTGATGAAAATATTTCAGATTGTATATGAAACCAGCACATTGTACCCCATGATTGCATTAATGTACACAGCTATGATTTAATACAAAAGAAAGAAAAAGAAAAAAAAACCTATTTGTTTTAGTGTTTAAGTCACAACATGAAAGAGAGACTCAGTAACAGCCCAGAGACGTGGGGCATCTCAGAGAGGGATGGGCGTCTGCTTGGTAAGGACCAATCACATCAGAACCTCTGGGGTGATGTCTAGGAAATAGTAGGTTTTTTTTTTTAATTTTCTATTTTCATTTATTTATTATTATTAATATTATTTTGAGATGGAGTCTCACTCTGTTGCCCTTGGTAGTGTGCCATGGTGTCACAGCTCACAGCAACCTCAAACTCTTGGGTTTAAGCTACTATCTTACCTCAGCCTCCCAAGTAGCTGGGACTACAAGTGCCCACCACAAAGCCAGGGTATTTTAGAGCCAAGGTCTCCCTCTGGCTCAGGCTGGTCTCAAACTCATGAGCTCAGGCAATCCACCCACCTCGGCCTCCCAGAGTGGTAGGATTACAGGCGTGAGCCACCACGCCCAGCCTCCAATTTTTCAAAATAGTAGGGTTTTAATGACCCAGGTGAGCCTGGTGTGTCCAATGCATGGCCAAGTGTGATAATCACTGCCCAGGAAAACACACCCAGGACACAACAGAGAATGGAGCTGTCTGTCCAGAGGAACCCCAGGGGACTCTGAACTGGGGAAGCCAGGTGGCCTATGGGGGTAGGGGACTGGAGCAGGAGCCTCCTGGGAGGTCCATATGAAGTGGTCAACCCCCACCCTGGCCACTCCAGGCATGTCCTTCTCAGACATCAACACAGGAAGGCTCTTCTCAGACAAAACCTCAAATCCCTGACTGTGTTGTCTGGAGAGAATGTGGGCAGCTAGCGTGGGTAGTGAAGCCTCAGGAAACTCCTCTCTTTCAAAAATTTAGGGGTTCCCCAGCTCCAGCCCAACAGAACAATCCTGTTATTTCTTAAATATGAGAGGACAACCAAGGGTCACCTAACAGGTGAGAAAATCTGGAAGTACAATTCCAATCAGGGCTGAGTAGAAGGGGGCAGGGGTGGCAGAAAAGAGTTAAGTCCCCTGCCTAAGTAGTAGGAAGGCATTAGGTGATGGTTCACATTGGAAACTCCCAAAATAGCCTTGAAAGCATTACCTAGAAACACAGAAGTAACCACAGAAAATCTAAAAGCAGAGAGAATAACAGAAGTGGTTGCCTCTGGGGAGAAACTGAGACCAGCAGGGGGCTGAAACTTTTCAGTACATTTTAAAAAGCCAACTATATGCCTGATTTTGAATACATATGCGAAACATTTGTTTTAGCATTTAAGCCACAAAAAGAGACTCAGTAGCAGTCCAGAGATGTGGGGCATCTCGGAGAGAGATGGGCGGCTGTACATATGTAATGTATTTGTAATACATATTTAACATATATCCAATAATACACATTTAAAAAGAAGAAATCAGACTGTAAAATGGCCCTCATCTAACTTGAATGTGTCTGCAATTCGCTTGGCTGTCTCAGAAAGCAGAGTCAGACTCAGGTGAATCTCAGGCACCTGTGAGCCAGCACCTCTTACGTGGTCCTGGGCAGTGCAGATGCTGCTGACCTGAGGACCACACTTGAGTAGTAAGGGTGTGAGTGACCCTAAATGATGCTGGGCTGAGGCACTGAAGTAAATTCTGGGGATAATTGGAAATCCCTAAGCTCCTTGACCAGGGGTGAGGCAGGGTCAGAGGATACTCCAGGTGGATTGGTCAGTGCAGTTTGGTCATTTGAGAGACACTGGAGCCGTATGGTGTCCTGATAATTCAGGGGAGAGATGATGGGCCAAGTTGTTGCAGAGGTGGAGGGCAGAGGCGGCAGGGTGGAGAGAGGGAGACATTGCCGAAACAGGAAAACTTGGCCAAGGATTGGTTTTGGAGTCAAGGCAGGAAGGACACTCAACTTTCAAGCTGGGAGGGTGCTGGGCCTTCAGAGACCCCAGGGAGGAAGGGAACCTTGGTTTGGGGGGGGGCTGAGTGTGAGGAGCCTGTGGGGCCACCAATGGCTGGTAACATAGACCAAGTTCGGAAGAGGTGGAAAGCAGTGAGGAAGTGACTCAAAGGCAAGAATGATCCATCACTAACAAATAACAAAAGAATGTCCTCTGTTACGAGCACACCCAGGGCCTGCATCCGATGTGGGTTAAAGCTGCAGGGTCAAACTTAGGCCATTAGGGCGTCCTCTTCCTGTTCCCGCCCTGTTATCTCCATTCTACTAATGTCACACTTGCAATCCCATACACTCTGGACAAGGGCCGTGGGACCTTGGACTATATTTCATTCTCAAGGAAATAGTGATCTTCCTCTGTGGCTAAAGCAGCTTTTTCACACTCATGCACCCCCTGAAGGATGAGGTGAGGCAGAATAGCAGGAAAGAGGGACACTCCATAGGGTGACCTTCATCACTTCCACTCAACAACACTGAGCACAGATAAAATGCTAAATATATGCACAGTCTTGGGTTAGGCACAGAGGAGGGGGCATTTTTTAAAGCATCTCTAATATTATTTGCTAGTACGTTTCACTTATTTGCTGTAAAATCAAAAGAGAAAATGAAACAGCTGCACTTTTCTGTGTGTCACAACTGGAGAATGTTTCCACCTTGTGACTGGTCAGCCTGAGACTAACAACCCTGGGGAAGGGGCCCCACCTGTGGGCCATTGCAGGCCCTGTGCTGCTGTCACTGAAGTGGGGCCTCTCCCCATGGCAAGGAGACAGATCTGCCTTGGGCTGCATCCCCAAGGGTAAGAATGGGAGGAGTCTGACCACGGACTCGCAAGGCCGTCATCTGGAAGAGGCACATGGGTGCCACTGTGACCCCCTTCTCATCCTACAGGTTAGGAAACTGAGGTTCCAGAAGGTGAGTCAGCAAACCCAAGGTCTGGAAAGTTAACAAGTGGCAGAGTCAGACCTTGGTCCAGGTCTCCAGAGTCTCGAACCTGTGGTCTTTCCAGATCCAAGTCCATGTCAGTGATGTGAGTCTCTCGCACTAATGTGGCTTCAGGCCTTTGGGCCCCTCCTGATGGGGCTTCTAGGGGAGGGTGAGTTCAGCAAGGCTGTTCACCGAGAAAGCCACTCCTCATTTACGGGGCCAACCATGTCCCTCATGAACCTCCAAGGACACCAGATCAGTCTCCAGCCTGTCCTGCTCCCGATCCCTAGGGTAAGACCTTCCTTGCCATCTCCTATGAATGCCTGCTGCATGGCCCCTGGGGAGCTGGCCTGGCCTTTCCCTGATGGAGGTAGAGGCCCTGGGTTCTCACAGCCATCAGCAGGTTGTAAGTTATCTGTCATGGCCCTGGCTGATGCACTTGATGTGTTAACCACATCCAGGTTAACCAGGTCTGTTTGCCATCACCAAGTACCATGGTCTGGGAACTCACACACACAAATTTATTTGCTCATAGTTATGGAGGCTAGAAGACCAAGACAAAGGTATCAGCAGTGCTGTTTTTCTCTGGGCCCTTCTCCTTGGCCTGTGGACAGCTGTCTTCTCCCTGACTCAGCATGGCCTTCCCTGTGTGCCTGCCTAATCTCCTAACCCCTTATTCTTGGAAGGACTCCAGTCAGGGTACACCTACCATATGACCTCTTTTTACTTTCTTTACCTCTTTAGAGGATCTATCTCCAAAGCACCTCACCGACCAAAACAACACCTGAGATAAGGCCAGAGCTCTTCTCTCCCGTCTGGGACTGGTATAGAGAGACTGGCCCTATTCTCGCCACAAACATCACTCGAGTCACCAGCCCCATCAAGGACAAGATCTTTCTCCCTTACTGGTCTTCAGAACACATGGAATGCTGCAAATGATGTTGGCATTTATTGACAAAGTCCTCAAAACCTCCCGACACATGTGATGGAAGAACTCCTTCCCAGTGAGGGCTCTCCCCAGGCGGGACCCTTACACCCACTGAGATCTGCCTGAGTCTCATCAGACCTGAGGACGGCTGCATCTGGCCATTCATCAGTGTGAAGTTCTGCTCTCTGTGCACCCTCCTTTTTCCTGGACCTTCTGTCTAGAGAATGGGAGGCAAGAACATTGTCCCTGTTCTCTGCAGGATGGGCAGATGTATGAAAGGCCGTGTTTCAAAATCCCAGCAATAGGGCAGTGCCCCCACCCTTACCTGAGAAGAACATCTACTATTAATAGCTGTGCCTGAGTGTCCCCATGTTTGGGGCCTTGCAATAATTTTTACTCATTTTCTAAAGCTGTCCCTGCCAAAAGACAAAATCTGCCCTTCTGACAAAATTTCTTTGCAGGTGTTTTTACTTCTGGTTGGTTATCTCTGGTGTATTTCAGTCAGTTAACATTTATCTGGTGCTTACCAAGGCAAGGAGGTGGACTCATTATGCATTATCTCGTTAGTCCTCAAATAATTCTGAGTAAGATCAATGTATCCACTTTACAGATGAGAAAAGTGAGGCATAGAGAATCAAAGTGATTTAAGATACAAGGCTGGTAAATATTGGAGCAAAGATTCAAACCCAGCTTGGTCCGTCTCCAAAGCATATGTCATTTTTCTATACTTCCATTATAATCTTTAGAAAACAGTTTTACTTAGACATAATTTACATACCATATATTTCACCCATTTAAAGTATACAGTGTAGTACTTTTTTTTAACACTGATTACATTTGATTATTATTATTTCTGTTGTAGTTGTTTTTTGTCTGTATGTCCAGTTGTTTCTAATTGTCCATGCATCTGCCTGCATGTAGTTGTTTTTTGTCTGTATGTCCAGTTGTTTCTAATTGTCCATGCATCTGCCTGTGTCTGGTAGCCTTTTTGTCTGTTTATTTGCTCATTTGGTTTCAATGTGTTTTGTGTTTTGCTAAATCCTTGGGTTGGCTACTTTCTCTAAATACAATTTTCACATTCAATAAGAACAAGGGGGTGTGGGGGATGACGGTTGACTGGAGCCAGCTTTCAACAGAAGTTCCAGTCCAGAGGAAGAGATAACGGCCAGAAAGAAGCCCACAAAGCTGAAGGAAGGCAGACAAGCTGAGAGAAGAGATAGATAACTGCACGTCTTCCCTGCCAAGGCAAGCTTCAATTCCAAGGAAACAGATTTCAGGTACAGATCCTACCCCAAAGAGGACGTGTGTCTGTCCCATCCCCTAAGAGTATTACTTGCTTGCTGGATCTTTACTAGTGAGTGATGAACTGAGGCTGTACTCCATCACCCCACCAGAGGAAATTGCTGGAAGTTGGGACTCCTTCTCCAGATAGCCCCTGCTGTGAGCCCAGGAATTCCCTTAAATGCAGGAAGTTTAAACAAATATTTTCCCTGCCACCTTGAACTTTCAGTTTACCCTTCTCCACTGGCCTGGTGGTCCAACCCCTGCAGAGACCAGAATGTCTGCACTTGTTGGCTAGGACTTGGCATTGCATAGATGGAGGCAGTGCAGCTATGCTGTATCTGTGAATCCAGTAACATTACAGAAAGACATAGAGGGAAAGGTGACTGACCTGGCCCTGAGAAAGTGTATCTCAACACTTTCACAACACTTTCTCAACAAAGCAGGCAGAGACTTGGGTATCTGCACTATGGGTGGAGACCCGGGAACTGCTGAGGTGCACGAACCCAAGTGGAAACCCCTCCCACCCAACACCAGCATTGGTAGAGTGATCTTTCTGGGGTCTAATTTGAAAGAGTCATCTCCACAACTCTGTGGTGTGCCAGAGGGAACCAGACCTCGCCCTATAGGGGTACCAGAGCTACAGAACAGTGGCAACAAAGGTGCAGTGGCTAAGGGAGACATTCTTTTGCTGGATAAACCTCAGTATATCCTCAGGTTTAGACTGAACTCAGGTGGAACTTTCTCCAGCAGCCATTGAGCACCTGAGGCAAGCAGGCTTCAACTTCCCCTTCTGGATGGTGGTAGAAAGTGGTAACCATGAGGAGGAGGCAGTGACCTTACTTTGATTCTGGCAGGCAAATAGTCCTGGCACATTTGCTTATTGGACAGAACTGGGCCACAGAGACTGGGTTAAAAGAGACTGCCAGTGGGGCTACCTGCAACTGGGGTTACCAGAGTCCGGTGGTGAAGGTTGAGCAAGGTGGGGAAAGAGGCATCATCCCCCTTGCTCCAAACCTTCTACTGGATGGGCCTTTCTGGCTCCTCAGAACACCAGAGGTGCTCAAGCCACACTTGAGCTACCAGTAGACTCCTAATATCTAGTTGCTGCAGACCTTTTGAACCCTCCAGGTAAAGAGTGGGTGCTGTTTTGGACAATTGGTTTGGAACTCTTGAACTGGACAAATCACCCAAGGGCCCTCCATGGTGATACCTTGGTTTTGTTGTTCCAGTCCAGAGGAAGAGATAACGGCCAGAAAGAAGCCCACAAAGCTGAAGGAAGGCAGACAAGCTGAGAGAAGAGATAGATAACTGCACGTCTTCCCTGCCAAGGCAAGCTTCAATTCCAAGGAAACAGATTTCCTTGGAAATCTGGGAAGGTTTGTGGGAAGGTTTGATTTTCTTCTCCCAGGTATTATTTGTGGGGGATGGGAGGTCCTTGTTGCTTGTATTTCTTCAAAGCTGAGACTGCAACCAAGAATCACTGATTCACAAGGATTGGACATAGATTAGCTGAATACAAGACAGAGCCACCTACTCCCACTATACCAATCAGGTTTCTAGAGTCACAGATTGTAGTACTGTACAGGTCCTTTGCAAAATTGTAGAAGAAAAGCTGCAGTCACCAATCCCAGTTCATTGGCAAAGAGCTGATAAACCACAACCCCAGAAGACTAAAATCCAATTTCGCCTTACCTGCTCATCTAGCTAAACAGTGAAAAACAATCATGGGGTGGAATCAGTGGAAAAACTCTGGCAATATGAATAATCAGAACAGTCCAAACCCCCCACCAGAATGACAAACCAGCCAAACCAGAGGATCCCATTCACAAACAGATGGCTGAGATGTGAGAAGTTGAATTTAGAATTTGGATGGCAAATAAGATCAACAGAACGGAAGTAAAGTTGGAGTTAGAAATTCTAGGAATAATTCAAAAGATGTCTCAAGAATTCAATGAATTCAAAGACAAAATCATTAAAGATTTAGACACAATGAGAAAGGAAGTTGTAGCACTCCAGGATATGAGAAATACAGTAGAATCCCTCAGTAAAAGAATGAAGCATGCAGAAGAAAGGATTTCTGACATTGAAAACAAAGCTTTTGAACACTCTCAAATTCTCAAAGAGGATGAGAAGTGGAGAACAAAAACAGATCACTCTCTCAGGGAGCTCTGGGATAATTTGAAGGAAACCAATATTCGCTTTATAGGAATCTCTGAAGGCAATGAAATAGCTTCACAAAGCACAGATGCTCTTCTTCATGAGATTATGAAAGAGAACTTTCCAGACATGCCAAGAGATTCTGAAATTCAGATAGCAGTTTCAGAACCCCAGCATGACTCAACCCGAATAAACTAGGAAAAGACCCAACAAGAAAAGAAAATTATAGACCAATATCCATAATGAATATTGACGCAAAAATATTCCACAAGATCCTAGCAAACAGAATTCAGCAACACATCAAACAAATTATACACCATGACCAAGAGGGTTTTATCCCAAGATCCCAAGGCTGGTTCAATATAAGTAAATCTATAAATATAATTCATCACATAAACTAATTAAAAAACAAAGACCATATGATTCTCTCAATTGATGCAGAAAAAGCTTTTGATAACATCCAGCATCCCTTCATGATCAGAACACTTAAGGAAATTGGCATAGAAGGGACATTTCTTAAACTGATAGAGGCATCTACAGTAAAACTACAGCCAATATGGTATTGAATGGAGTTAAATTGAAATCATTTCCACTCAGATAAGGAACCAGGCAAGGTTTCTGATTGTCTCCACTTCTCTTTAACATTGTAATGGAAGTTTTGGTATTGCAATCAGGGATGAAAGGACAATCAATGGTATCCATATAGGGTCAGAAGAGATCAAACTTTCACTCTTCATAGATGATATGATTGTATATCTGGAAAATACCAAGGATTCTACTACAAAACTCTTAGATGTGATCAAGGAATACAGCAGTGGCTTAGGTTACAAAATCAACACTCATAAATCTGTAGCCTTTATATATACCAACAACAGTCATGCTGAAAAAACAGTCAAATACTGTGTATTCCTTTCACAGTAGTGCCAATGAAGATGAAATATTTGGGAATTTACCTGACAAAGGACGTGAAAGATCTCTATAAAGAGAACTATGAAACTCTAAGAAAAGAAATAGATGAAGATGTTAACAAATGGAAATACATACCATGCTCATGGCTGGGAAGAATCAACATTGTCAAAATGTCTATACTACTCAAAGCAATATACAATTTTAATGCAATCCCTATTAAAGTTCCATTGTCATATTTTAGAGATCTAGAAAAAATAATACTTCATTTTATATGGAATCAGAAAAAATCTAGAATAGCCAAGACACTACTCAAAAATAAAAATAAAGCAGGAGGAGTTATGCTTCCAGACCTCAGACTATACTATAAATTGATAGTGATCAAAACAGCATGGTACTGGCACAAAAACAGAGAGGTAGATGTATAGAATAGAATAGAGAACCAAGAGATAAACCCAGCTACTTACCATTATTTGATCTTTGACAAGCCAATTAAAAACATTCAGTGTGGAAAAAATTCCCTATTTTATAAATGGTGCTGGGTGAACTGGCTGGCGACCTGTAGAAGACCCAAACTGGACCCACACCTTTCACCTTTAACTAAGATAGACTCTCACTGGATTAAAGATTTAAACTTAAAACATGAAACTATAAAAATAATAGAAGAAAGTGCAGGGAAAACTCTTGAAGGAATCAATCTGGGGAAATATTTTATGAGGAGGACCCCCCAGGCAATTGAAGCATAATACACTACTGGGATCTGTTCAAACTAAAAAGCTTCTGCACAGCCAAGAACCCAGTTAGTAAAGCAAACAGACAGCCCTCAGAATGGGAGAAGATATTTGCAGGTTACATCTCCAACAAAGGTTTAATATCCAGAATACACAAAGAACTCAAACGTATTAGCAAGAAAAGAAGAAGTGATCCCATCTGAGGGTGGGCAAGGGACCTGAAGAGAAACTTCTCTGAAGAAGACAGGTGCGTAGCCTACAAACACATGAAAAAATGCTCACCATCCTTAATCATCAGATAAATGCAAATCAAAACTACTTTGAGATATCATCTAACTCCAGTAAGATTAGCCCACATCACAAAAATCTCAAAACCAGAGTTGCTGCCGCGGATGTGGAGAAAAGGGAACACTACTACATTGCTGGTGGGAATGCAAACTAATATGGTCCTTTTGGAAAGATATTTGGAGAATACTCAGAAATCTAAAAATAGAACTGCCATTTGATCCTATAATTTCTCTACTAGGTATATATCCAGAAGACCAAAAATCACATTATAACAAAAATATCTGTATCAAAATGTTTATTGCAGCCCAATTCATAATGGCTAAGTCGTGGAAAAAGCCCAAGTGCCCACCAACACATGAATGGATTAATAAATTGTGGTACATGTTCACCATGGAATAGTATGCAGCCTTAAAGAAAGATGGAGATTTTACCTCTTTTGTGTTTACATGGATGGAACTGGAAAATATTCCTCTTAGCAAAGTATCCCAAGAATGGAAGTCCCAATGTACTCAGCCCTACTATGAAACTAATTTATAGCTTTCATGTGAAAGCTATAACCCAGTTGCAGCACAACAACTGGGGAAAGGGGCAAGGGAGGGGAGGAGAGGGGAGAAGAAGGGTGGAGAGTATTTGGTGGGTCACAATTATGGTGCATCTCAGAAGGGTATAGGTGAAACTTACTAAATGTAGAACAAAAATGTCTCTGCACAATAATGAAGAAAATGCCATGAAAGCTATGTCAACTAGTTCAATGAAAATATTTCAAATTGTATATAAAACCAACACATTGTACCCCATGATTGCATTTATGTACACAACCATGATTTAATAAAAAATAAATTAATTAAATAAAATAAATAAATAAGATGCCTTTATAAAAAAATAATTCTCTGTTTGGTAGAATTCAGCAATAAAGCCATCTGGTCCTGGATTTTTCTTTGCGATTAGATTTTTGATTATTTATTTAATTTCACCCCTTGTTATAGAGCTATTCAGATTGCTATTTCTTCTTTGTCAGTTTTCATAGTTTGTGTCTTTTTAGAACTTTGCTCATTTCATCTATATTGTCTAATTTGTTGGTGTTCACTTTTTTATAGTATTCCTTTATAGTTTTTCTTATTTCTGTAAGGTTGTGGTAATGTCCCCTCTTTCTTTCTGATTCTAGTAATTTTAAGTTTTCTCTCTTGTCAAACAAGCTAGCTAATGGTTGGTCAGTTTTGTTGATCTTTTCCAAGAATTGACTTTTGGCTTTCTTGATTTTATCTATTGTGTTTCTATTTTATTTCATTAATTTCCACCTTAATACTTAGTATTTCCTTCCTTTTGTTTACTTAATTGTGTATTAGATCCATGGAGTGTTTTACTTTTAACAGGGAAATGGGAACAATCTAGACTGTTGTTTTCCTTAAAGCTATTATGACTAAGACCACACCTCTCTGTTAGCATCTTCCCCACACATCTTCTGTTAGGCTACCCTGTTAATGACACTGGTAGATTTAAAGAGGACTGTGAATAGCTACCTTCTGAGAGCCAGGTCTCTGTGACCATTCTCTAAGTTTGTTGCAAACACTTGCATCTCAGGGCAAGGCCCTGTGTGTGTGTGTGTGTGCATGTGTGTATGTATGTGTGTGCACATGTGTATGTGTGTGTTTATTTTCATTTCTGCAAGGTACAAATACCTTGGTAACCAGTATCACTGGTATTGGTATCTCCAGAAGTAGAGCCTAAAGAAGACAGAATACTGGCAAACACTGCTCATTGCAGACCCTTCATTCTTGGGTGCGAATGAACAGTTCTACAAAAGTTACAAAGTTTGTTTTACTAAAACAAAGGGAAGAGCAGGGTATCTTGGCCATTGGGGGCTGAGATTTGGTTTCACTTAAAATTAAGCAATTCTTCACTCTCAAGATGCTCACTCCATGCAGGTTAGCTCCTGTTACAGAATGTTGGAGGAATGTTGGAACTACAGTGAATATTTGGGAATTTTCTTAACAGATGCCTGGCCATGTCCTCATGTTTCTTGCTGCATGCTGGTGAAGGGTGAGAAAGACCTGGCAGCTTGGGTGAACTGATGGCACCTTCCTTCTGATACTTTAATTTTCAGAGGTGAGGGGTGGATGGATCCCTAGCATGAATTCCCAGATTTTCAGTCATGTTCCACAGTATTATGCTGTTCTGCTTAAGACCCATTTCAGACCCTAAGGCCCAAATGTGAGGGGCTGGCTTGAACTGAGCTGAATAGGAAGAAGAACCCACAAATTTATTCTCACAGATGAGATGTAGCTCATGGCTGTGGGGTATGTAGTTTCTGATGAGGAGCCAGTGAAGGCAGCTTTGGTCAGGCCTTTAGACAACAAGAACATCCTTGGCAGGGGCGAAACAGTTGCACCTCTTGACCTGGTCAAATTGGTAGAGAAGTTAAGGGATGAAGTGGACCTGATAGTTTTTGTTCCCCTAGGTCTGAATAGCTCTCATGGGCTGAAGGGCACAAGGCAAATATTAATATTTACTGCATTAGTTTGTATTTGTATATAAGCCTTTCAGGGAAGTATTTCAAAGGTAATTAGCATTCTAATGAATCAGTACAGCAAGAGGTTGTGTAAAATGCAGAATGTGTGAATTGAATTGCTGGGGTTATATTCTTTCAATGTATTGGCTCATCAAAACAATGTGGTGATGACTCATGGAATAGGGCGCTGGCCCCATATACAGGGGGTAGCGGGTTCAAGCCCAGTCCTGGCCAAAACTGCAAAAAACAAAAACAATGTGTGGATTGTTTAAAATTAATTAATTTTTAAATAGGAATTTAAAAAGGACTCAAGTAAGGTCCATTATGTGTCTTGTAAATAGACTTAAGTCCATAACTGGTGGACCAAAACATGAGAATGCACATTAATTCTATTAAAACCCAAATCACCAATTGAGTTCCAGCAGAATAACATTACCCACCACATTAAGTTAACATTAACTTGAATTTTATTGCTTTGTTTCTATTTTTATACTTTTCAATTTTATCATTTTGAAGTAAGCATAAAGTATATAGATTTTGTATTTGTGTACCTCTGAGTAATGTTATAATAAAATAATTAAGTCAAAATTGCCGTTCAGTGTGTAGGGTTTCAGTAGTTTTTTTGAAGGTAAGAAATATTTTTTTTTATTTCTGCAATAATTGTCTTGAAGTACTCTTGAATAGTGTTATATACAGTATCTATATATCCTGTAACTTTTGCCGGTTTGGGGGGAGAAAAAAGGAAAGAAAAAAATTGTCTTACAGAAATGAGATTCTTGTTTCCCCTGCAATATTTGATTTTTCAGTCTGACAATTATTCAATGGCTTCAGGATGGTTGCAAGAAAGCTTTGGTCTACATCCTACCCTATATCTTAAAGCTGCTTCCAGTAGTAGAATATTAAAATAAATAAAAATAAATTAAAACTAATATTTACTTTAAAGGTTTAGCGTACTTGATTACAGCTGAAATAGTTGTCACTCCAATGAGTTAAAGCAATACATGTTGTATAAATATAGAACTGCAGAAGGTCCAAATATAAAATACTCATATGCAATCATTTTTAAGCCAGATTAAATGTTTCTTTTACTTAAGCTGAATGAAATATCAACAGATACATTCTGTCTATAGGGAACTTCTTAATTTTCCTGCTTGGCAATACTTTGAGCAGATTATTTACCATCTTCATTTCTTGAAATCATGTATCTTTCTCCTCTTACTAAAGCAAATTCCAAAATTCATCCTCTTTCTAAATTTCTTAGTGAAACAAAAGAAACTCTGCCAAATTTTTGTATACATCAAACCTGTAGAGTCCCTGGACTTCTCAACTACAGAAGCCAATTCACCATGATTATTGCTTTTTAGAAAGATTAAACAAATTTGAATTAATTTTTTTCTGTTTTTTCTCACACACACGAAGAAAAGAATCCTAAATAACAATGTAAATTAAATTGTTAAAAGTATTCCATATTTCAATTCCTTATAGAATATCCCTAATGTCTAAAGACAAATTCAGTTTTCAAAGGGACCTCACACAAGTGGCGTCTGTCCAGCACGTCATGACACCCAGTGGTCTGAGGCAGAACTGCAGCTTCACTGCGCAGTGACCGAGTTTGATGACAAATAGGCACCCCCTTAAATAAGGTCTGCATTCTTTTCTTGGGGTCTTGAATTAAGGGACCTCCAGTCCCTCAAGTCCCACATATTCGTCTGTTACACATTGTGGCTCTTTAACTATTTGAGGGAGCGATATGGAGGATGGATTAAACTTTGTGTGCTGGGGACAGAATATGGGAACAAATGGTTGCTTTTAGAGTGAGAAAGTTCTGGGGGCAGGCGCTTCTAATAATTTGAGTGGTTCAACAGTGTCCACAGTGTAGCTATGGAATTTCCCGGGGTTTATTTTGTTTGTTTGTTTTTTGTAGCTCTAATATTTCTTGACATTGTGCCCTGTGGGTCATAAGCTTTCTTCTACCAGCTGTGTTTAAACAGTAGCTGTGACCATAGTCATGGATATTATTGGAGGATCTTCTGCATTTGGTGGAAGAATGGATTTAAAGACTTCCCAGCCCCACTGCAGCCTTGTGACTTAATGGGATCAGGGCTGGATACAAGATCAGTGGCTTCATGTAGGCCGGAGGAAGAAGAGGTGCTGCTCCAGATCAGGTGTTCCGTGCCCTTGATGCCCAGCTGTGGGGCTCAGACCCACTTCCTTCAGCTCCTTCTGAAAAGTGTCTGTTTAGGTCCCCATCTTCACTGTCACCATGTCACTCAAGTTCTTAGTAGGGCCAATTGAATGAAACATCAATACTGCCTTCCTGCCCCTAAGGTGTCCTAAAAGTCATTTTCCTTACCAGGGGACAGAGATACATAATTTTTGGACTAATTATAGCATAGGCTGGAGGAGACATCTGTATGTCTTCTGGGGTCTTTTGCCAAATGAATGAGAAGATAATCATAATCTTTGTCCCAGTGGCTGGGTTGGCATGGCCTTTACCTGGATACAGAGCAAGTATTCCATGGAGCTTGAGACAGAGTTGCCCTGTGAGTGGAAGCCAAGGAGGCCTTTTCTGGATCCTTTTGTGAGCAGCACAATGAGTAAAAGAGAAAAGTGGAAGCTCCTACCTATATGTTAATAATAACTGAAAAATAAGGCCCTTTATTTGCACAAGGAATATTAATTATATGAAGTTGCAGAGCACAGCTGAATTAATTGCTTTAATTTTATATTTCGTATATAAGTGATTAAGGCAGTTAAAAATATGTATAAGATTAACCCAAAACACTGGGGACATAACCTCTCAAATTAACTAAATGGGAAGACATAACCCCTAAGAGATAAATGATCACCTAGGAGAGGAGTGTTGAAGATTGTTCTCCGAGATGACTCTGACTTCCTGGCTGTCACCTATCTTCCATATGGAGTGTAACTCTTCTCTGCTCCCCTGGGTTGACGGAACCTTGTTGGGAAGCAGTGGGTTTATCCTGTCCTGAAAGTAATCAAGCAGAAGCTGTGGGAACTCTCAGCAAAAAGATAATAGAATAGTTTTTGACTTACAGACAGTAAGTATGTATTACACCCAGACCCTATGGCATGTGATAAATTCCAGTCATTTCTGTTCTCCTCTCCCCTCCTCTCTTTTCTTTTTTTTTTCCTGAGAAAGTGAGTCTTGGAAATATGTGGTCCAACAGGGTTTCCAGGTAATTCTGATACAGCCTACAGTTTAAGAATTACCATTCCAGAGAAAAGAGCAGGTATGCTCCAAATTGAGGACAGATGGGGGAAGAATGGCACCTTTGTCACTGGAAAGAACCAAAAGAGTCTGTACTTACAGTGTCACAGTATACACTATTGTGGAAGTGGGAGTCAGAGCTGCCGCTTTATAGAGCAGCGGCTGTGAGCACAGCAGGTGTGACACCCACAGACCCCCCACAAGGTGAAGCCATCAACCACAGGAGAAATCCACAAAGGCCAGGAAGAGGGGTGGTGATAGTGTGATTTGTTTCAAACAAATATAATAAGATTAGGAAGGGCATGGGCAAAATGCAGTCAAAAGGTTCATTGCAAGTATTACTATGACTAAGGTCCTGTTGATAAAAAAGAGATTTATGGGCTTCTGAGAGAAGAAGAAACTGTACTCAAGAAAAAAAGAAAAAACAAAAAAAAACAAAAAAAAAAAAAAAGAAAAAACAGGTAACATTGAAAACAAAGCAAATTGCCATGGTTCCTGCAGACCTGGAGAATGGGGGCAGAACCAAAGAGTTCTCATTAAATGAAGGAGGCAGCCTAATAAATTAAGAGGACTGAGAGGCCTCTGAGGTCTAGGCTGTCCCAAATCTGGAAGAAATTAGACACAGCTGGTTTCTGCACAGCCCTTCTCAGCAATGTGCTGAGGCCTTTCCTTGGAATCAGATTTCTGGCCACATGATCTCCATTCTGCATGGTTGGGACATGTGCTTTGCAGGAAGTGCTGGGTGGCTTGGTCATCCTCTCCATGTTTGGTTTCCTGCTTGAAAATGACAAGCTGGAGATTGTGTGTGACCCTCTTGGACTTGGCAAGGGTTTTCTTGGAATCAAGTGACATTGTTACGTTTTCTCCATGAAGAATTTAGACTTCGTCAGGGATTCTGAGTTTGGGGCCCATGTGCAGCATGGCAGAGCAATTGAACACAATTCCCAGAATTCCATTTGGGGGCAGGGATGGTGCCTATAGAGATGCAGGTGTGTCTGATGTCCCCAAAAGATTGGAGGTGTTTTGTATGGCCTAGGGATGAGGCACAGGTTGTGGGTCTCGACTCTGACCACAGAACTACTCTGAGAACAGAGAGTGCAGAGAGTGCTGACAGATGCCCAGCTCTGCCCAGCTCTGTCAAGCCTACCAGGGTGAGCTTGACAAGCTTCTGAGCTTTGTTCCCCCACCTTTCTAGAATGGGAAGATGATTACAGGATTGAGTGGCACAGTGCAGGGAGGTGCCAGCTCAGACCAAGGGACTTTGGCAGAGGTGAGCTAGATTTCCTTACCTGTGCGTAAGATGCACCAGCCCCATAGTGGTCTGTGTTGTTGTCCTGAAACTTCACAAGAGGGAGATTGTGCTGTAAAATGTTAAATGACATGGGTTATGTAGACGTTTTGGATTTACGAAATTTAGGAAAACAACAAAAACCAATCACGTGGCAATTCCTTGCCTCAGCCTCTCCCCAACCCCTGGCTCAAAAGGACATTTATGAATATCCAGAGCTGTTTGGTGCCTCTATGGCTACAAAGAACTTTTTCAGGAGGGCCTGTAAACTTGAGTGGCAAAGCTTGTAAGGTAATGGGAGTAGATTCTGGCACAGGCTGCTAAGAAGGGATGATGATGACCGGTAGAATTCTGTAATCAGTGGATTTAACTATTTGTGAATGACCTAAATTTCTATAGTATATAGCCATTCAGAAATTTGCAAATACAAAATTTGAATTAGGTGTTCTGTGAGGTTGGCATGTATCCTAAGTCGCTTAGCAGATGAGTGAGCCTCTCAGACTGCCCAGCCATCCTGACAGCATGGCTTAGAGGTTCCCTACTGATTTTCACAAGTGTGTGTGGTGTGCACGTGTGTGTGTGTGTCTGTGCCTGTGTGAAAAATGGCTTTCAAATTAGAGAAACACTTTGGTGGTGTCAGGGTCCCACCCTGAGAGCAGGGTCTGTTGAGACCTGTGGAAATTGGCGTCAATTTACTGGAGAAATATAGAGTTAGAAGCAATGGTAAAGAAAGACATATGACATAGAGCAGAATTAAAAGTGGGAGCTCAGGGGTCCATTGCCCATTTGTGGGATTCTGGCAGTGGCACCGAGTGTTTACTCCACTCTGCTTTTATTGGAGTCTTTTTGTCCAGAGGGTAAGATGAGGAGAGGGAACAAAGACTCGAGATTGATTGTATCAGCTCCTATTATTTTTATTAACCTTAAGGGTAGCCTTCAGAAATCTGAAATCTGAGCCTTGTGTTGGGAGAGCCTCCTGCTTGAGATCACACACACAGATTTCTAGGGAGGTGTTAAACTCCACTAGTTCTCTGTGGAGTAAAACACACCAGTGTTAATCTCCTCTGAAGAATCAGTAGGTGGGAGGCATTTTCCTCCCATCACCACCACAGAGGATTTTCCTCTGCATGAGAGATATAAGCTCTTCTGCCCATATCTCAGGGCTCAAACTATTCCCTTGGTCTCTGCCCAAGACAAAATGCAAATCTCTACAGTGGGTATCTGCTTTGTCTGGTTTTTTTTTGTTGTTGTTTGTTTGTTTGTTTGTTTTTGTAGAGACAGAGTCTCACTTTATCGCCCTTGGTAGAGTGCGGTGGCGTCACACAGCTCACAGCAACCTCCAAATCCTGGGCTTAGGCGATTCTCTTGCCTCAGCCTCCCGAGTAGCTTGGATTAAAGGCAGCTGCCACAACGCCCGGCTAGTTTTCTATTTTGCAGTTCGGCCGAGGCTGGGTTTGAACCCACCACCCTCGGTATATGGGGCTGCACCCTACTCGATGAGCCACAGGCGACGCCCTGCTTTGCCTGTTTAATGAGCAGGAAACACCTTAGAAGATGTATCTTTTCCTAGGACAGCAGTTCTCAACCTGTGGGTCATGACCCCTTTGTAACAATGAAAATATATTCTGCATATATCAGATATTTATATTATAATTCATAACAGTAGCAAAATTACAGTTATGAAGTAGCAACGAAAATAATTTTATGGTTGGGGGTCACCACAACATGAGGAACTGTACTAAAGGGTTGCAGCATTAGGAAGGTCGAGAAGCACTGTCCTGGACATTGTCATAGCCTCTTCTATGACTATTATTCTCAGTGTGCTCATAGACCCAGCAGAGTGTTTGTAAGCTGTATCCTCAACAGGCTAGAATTTCAGAAAAGTCAAGAAGCTTGCTAGCAATGGCTATCTTAAATGTAAACTAGTTGACTTTTCTTTGTTCTGACTCACTCAGCTTACTTTTTAGTTTTCTTCTTTTTCTGGTAGCTTTCCTTTGCCGAGAATGGTGTCCTTCCTTGGTCCCCATTCTCCCAGCAGGTGGAAGACAGCAAAGCTGGTGTCTTCCAGCTTGAGGTGGGATCTAAGTGGGAGTGTGATTCTGGGGACAGGAGGCAAAGCTTCCTTTTATGTGAGTTTGGGGGTTTTCAAAGGTGTCCAGATAGCTCCTAGAAAATACCTAAAGTGTCCTGGACGGTCCTTGTCCCCTGGAATGAGTGAGCCTTTGTCTGTCTAGACTTTGAGTGTGCTGCATCAAGCGGTAGCCAGAGCATGCAGAGGCTCCCTGTGCTTCGAGCATAGGTCCCTTTGTGCAATGGGCTGTGGTCTACCAAGTTGGGGCTTAAGCGATTCTCTTGCCTCAGCTTCCCAAGTAGCTGGGACTACAGGTGCCTTCCCCAATGCCTGGTTATTTTTTGGTTGCAGTTGTTGTTTGGTAGGCCTCGGCTGGGTTCAAACCCGCCAGCTCTGGTGTATGCAGCTAGCACCCTAGTCACTGAGCTACAGGCGCTGAGCCAACTGGGGTTAAAGAAATAGACACATGGGGTATTATAAATACTTGGGACTGGCCTTAAGTGTCCCTGTGTCTACACAAATGATCTGTGCATGAGTTCCCAGCTCATCCTGTGGCTAGTCCAGCTTGGTGTCAGACTCCTTCAGCCCAGTTTCCTTTACAGATATTAGCGGTCTGTGACCCAAAGGGTCTTCAGTGAACCTGTTCCCACTTTTTTAGATTAGTGTTCTCACTTGCTATGGGTGGAGTGTGGCAGGTGGGAGGATTGGTGGGTAGAAGTTCAGAGAGAAAGAGCTCTGGGGCTCTTTTGGTGTGGTCAAGGCAAGAGCTAATCGCAAAGAGCCAGGAGGTCTAATTGTCCACCCACCCCACAAAATGTCTCTTCTCCCCTTTCTACATGGCTGAGTTCCTGGAACCCAGGAAAGGCAACTCATCACAGCAAGGCATGGTGGTGGTGGTGGGCTGGCCCATGACAGTATGGTGGTCTGCATGGCACCACCCCTCATTGTTCCTGGGGCTTTGCAGCAAGTGTTCTGTGGTTGGATGGCCAGAAAAATAGGACCTGCCTTTGACTGAGCCTTTGCAGAGTGTGTGGTCCTTTATCTGGAAAGGAAGAGACCCTATCCTCATTACCCTCAATGTCATCTGTCATTTAGTAAAGCAGATAGACTGGACCCCTTAATAGCAGTGTAGTGATGAATGGGAAGCATTTTATCCACTCACATTCATAAAACACTCCATGCCAGCCTGCTGTGTACCAACTAGTATTGAGGGGACTATAGAGCGCGGGGCAGACACAGTCCTGTGAAGCACCTTGGCATGGGTCAGAAGCAGACAAGGATACACCTAAGTACTATGCATGAGGTCATGCAGTGACAAGTTCTACAAAGACACTAAGAGCAGAGTTAAGGAACACAAGAGTGAGGGCCGGTGTGTGACTGCGGCAGGGGACCCAGGGCTGCAGGCAGGATGGTACAGGTTCTCTCAGGAAGGGGCCTCTGAGCAGAAGCTGAAATGCTGCAGGGATGAGCTCTGGGGAAGGAACGTTCCAGCAGGGGGCGCAGCAAGGGCACAGGCTCCCAGGCAAGAATAAACTTGATTGAAAAGCAGCTCCCTCCACACCATTTTAAGTTGACATTATTTTTAGTTCACGGTCTATGAGTTTTGACCAATAACCATCACCACAGTCAAGACAGAACATTCCATCACCCCCAAGACAACTTCTGTGTCCCTCGTTCTGAATCTCTTCTCCCGCCCGAGTCTCTGGCAGCCACCGGTGTGTGTTTGCTGTCCCTGTGGTTCTGCCTCGCAAGGCTGCCATGAAGTAGAACCCCGCAGCTTGTAGTCTTTCGGTGTGATGCATTTGAGATTTAGCCATGCTGCTTGCGTATCAGGAGTTCTTTTTTATTGCTGAATAGGATTCCATTGTATGGAATTTGTCCATTTTGTTATCCATTGCCCTGGTAAGAGGTACTTGGCTGCTTTCCAGTTTGGGGTGACTATAAACAAACTGCTAAAAGAAAATACATTCGTAGGTTTTTGTGTAAATCACCATTTTCATTTCACTTGAGTAAAATACCCAGGGCAGAACTGCTGGGTTGTGCAGTAAGTGTATGTCCGACTCTGTAGGGAACTGCCAAACTGAGAAACCATGTCTAAGAAGTTTGTTACAGTTTTACCCTTCACAGCAATTGTTTTCCACTCCCGGCCCCCATGCTGAGCTCCCCTGGGCTAGGCAGCTGGCGTGAGACAGGGCTGGAGAACTTGGAGCTCCAGCACCCATGTGTGATGTGGGTGCTTCTTGCTTCATTTCTGTCTTTTCTCTTGGGGATGTTTCCTTTGCTTTCTCACAGTTGCTGCCTTTGTTACACAGGCTGGCCCAGGCCTGCCTTCTCTGTGCACTTCCTTCACCAGGCCGTCTTCTCTGCGGTGATGCCTTCTAGGGCTGCCGGCGCCTGGGGTCTGTGACTGTGTACAGAACAGCAGCTGCAGGTGCTGGCAAAGCCATTGGCTTCCAGCTGCTGCCTGCCTTTGGCTCTGCTCCTGATTAAGGCCCAAAGAGAGAATAGGCCGCTCTCCCAGCTGGTCTGCTCCCGGCCTGGCTACCTGTCAGGGACCCCAGTGCCACTTCATGGACACTAGCAAGAACTGTGGCTGCACCTAAAAGCACTACTCAGATGCTACTAAGTAGACACACACACACACACACACACGACTTAAAAGATACATGCCCGTGTTTAAAAAGACAAACAGTAGATGAAGACATGCAATACAAGTTATAGATCTCTGTTGCTCCAATGTCACACCTGTGGTTAATAATTTCTCTTTTTTTAGTTACCTGGTCGGCACGCAAATACAAATAACATGATAATATATGTAAATTCTTCATTTATCAACTGTAGATAGTGTCTATTAACTATTTGTAGAAAAGATAAAAAATTTAGGGCATTAGGGGGGTGCCTATGGCTCAAAGGAGTAGGGCGCTGCAGGTCCCATATACTGGAGGTGGCGGGTTCAAACCCAGCCCCAGCCGAAAACTGCCAAAAAAAAAAAAAATTAGAGCATTCTGTGACTTTTTTCTTCCTGTCCCCTTTAATTCCTAGGTTTGATTAGTAATATTACTAGGTGTCCCTAGTGCTTAGATTCATGCTCAGAAAGAGAACACTTAAATCTCAATTTCTTGAAGTATCATCATTAGAAAAAACTACTAATTCTCCACTATGCAAAACAAGGAAATTGGTGCACATAGATTTTGCTCTCCGGCTCCAGCTTTAAAGTCTGTCAGCCATAAGATCACTTTTATGTTGAATATGTTTATAGTATTACTGAAGGGGCTTGGGGTCACCAGATCAGGGGGTCTTGGCATGAGGAATGAAGAGGCTTGACACAAAGTCTTTGTTGGAGGACTGAGGAACTCTGGGAGGAGCCCTCCTGGGTAAATCTCAGGTCCATATTTATTATCATAAAATGGGAAGAAGTAGACAAAAGCTATTTGCCCGACATTAGCACTGAGTAGGGAGACATGAAGAAGGCCAGATAGAACGTCTCCGCCTTTGCTTTTGCAAAACCACAGACCTCGAGCCACGACCTCTGCCTCCAGCATCAAGAGACCTTTGAAATCTAGAGAACCTTTACCGTAATTGTTATTGCCACACCTCACATAGACATTTTCTTTTGGAGGCCAGTTTTCTGATCTCCTGCACATATATTCAATTCACGTGCCATTCTCTAGGTGTCTTAAGGAGGAATCGAATCTTATCCTAAAGATCAGAGCTCAATTTCCCCTACATATTACTGCAATTAAACGTTCTATGCTTGGGGTTCATTCAGGAAACTGAATTCCCTTAAATTCCAGTAGTATTTAAGGCATTGTGGTGATTAGGTCATAATCAAGTGCTATGATTAGGCCCCCAGAAAAGGAAATAAGATAGTGTGTAATTCAATCTTGGGCACTCAGAGGAGAATGTTCTATGAGTGAAGGTCTCTGTTCTCTACCCCACCGATTATCTAAAATTACCCACACTTCAGCGTGCATCAAATTTGAATCATGACTTTGTTAAGCTGTCTTGCTTTTCCCAGGGTTTCTAATTATCTTCCATTTGTTGTAGTTGTTATTGAAGGATCACCTATCTCGTCATTTAAATCTTTCTACGCTGTGCTTAGGATCCTTATTTTGAGTTCTAATTCCTAAAGTTTCTGTAGTGGAAGTGACTTGCTTTCGGAATTCAGTTTTCACAAAGTTCCCTGACCTTCTTTGGACAGTTTGGGATTTTATTTGTAACATACCTGAGTCCTACATTCTTAAGGGCCTGTGTCATTTTCTTTTTTTTTTAAATTTTTCTTTGTATCACAAAAGTTTAGATTTCCTGAAGCATGTGCTCCATCAGTACAACATAGCTGTTAGAAGCTGGCCTCCCGAGTTGGTTACCCGGCTTCATTCTAGTTACTCTGCGATTTCCAACAGCTGTGTGACCTCAGCCCCATGCATCTTCATCTGTAGAATGGGCATGACATAGCCCCTCATGGGTTATTTCAGGATGGGATGAAGTAATACAAGTAGTACAGTCAGGTCAGTGACCGATAAATGATAAAACTTAATCTTCTGGTGGATTTGGGGTGGATGAGGTATAGATTGCTGAGCTCATCTGACCATTTTGAATTGTCAGCCAAAACCTATTTGTGAAGTAGTCTCAAGAGCCTGCCCCTCCACTGTACATTTCCTTGATCTCACAGCATATTGTATGTCAATGACTGGCACGTAGGTCTCCAGACTTCTCTCCTAAACCCAGAATACATCACCATCTCCTCCACATCCCCGCTTGTGTGTCCAATGCACATCTCAGATGTAACCTGCTCAAAACCAAACTCCTGATCGTCTCCCCCACATTTGCTCCACTCACACAGTTCTCCACCTGGGGATGGGGCTGAGACCCTTCCAGACACTCAGGCCAAGTATTTTTGAGTCAAGTTGAGTTTTTTCTTTCTCTTATACTCCACATCTAACCCATTAGGAAATTCTGGATATTCAAAATATATCCTGTATTCTGCCACTCCTGAATCCCCTTTGCACAGTGGCCTAACTGGCTCTCTACCTCCATGTTGTTCCCTGCCATCGAGCCTCACACTTGTCGGTGGTGGTTCTGCCTCATGGCTTATGCCTTCCTCTTCCTGGGGCATTCTTCCCTCTGACACCTGCTGGCCATCCAAGGGTCATGGGACCTTTCATGTCATTGCTCGGGTCACCTTCTTCCTAAGGACTTCCCCTGGTATCCTGATCCCCTTATTCAGCTCTATTTCTTTTTCTTTTTCATGGCACATGCCACCTTCTAAAACAAATTATGACACATATTACTCATTTATCATGTTTATTTTCCAATATCTGTTTACCTTGCTAGAATGTCAACTTCTGGAGTGCAGGACTATTTTTAAAAAATTGCTCTATCAACATATTCTGAGTGCCAAATATAGCACCTGGCTCAGCTATGGGCCCTGAATACATATCTGATGAAGGATTAGTGAAAGGTGATGAGGTGAACAGAGTTTCCCCCACATGAACTTTGCCATCCAGCTATTTGAAGGCCACACCTGAAGGAGATAATTTGGTTGAGAAGTACAGAGTCTGTCCTTAAAGGGTGCGAATTATGGGGAGGCAGCTTTCAGCATAAGGGGGAACATGCGCTGGACCAGCTGGTCTCAAGGGTTTCTTCAAGCCATGTGAGGTGCTGAGCTCCCCGGCCCTGGAGGTAACCCAGTGTAGGCTGGATGATGCCTCAGCAGGGTTCTGTGGAGGGATTCAAGGATGAGAAAAATACAGAGTGGATGACCTTCAAGGGCTCCTCTAATGACGAGACTTTGTTAATTAGATGACTGACCTCTCTCTGACCACTCCCATACCCCAAACCTGAGTCACAGCCCCTGGCACTGCTGGGTGGGGTGGTCCAGAGCCATTCCCTGACCCTCCCAAACCCCTGTGAGAGCATGGTTATGGCCATAGCACCTCCTCTCCTGCCTCTCCCCACCCCCCAGGAACTGATTGTGTTTTTGGCAACTTGAGATGACAGTGACATTGACTGAGAGAGGGGAGCCTGGGAAGATGGAAAGAAAGATGGGCGGCCTCTTAGCTTTATTCTTTCATCTCTTTTCTCAACTCTTCTCCTGGCTCACTGACATGGCCATAGGCCAGCTCCAGACCAGGACCTGTCTGCTGGGTTTGCGCTGCTTGTCCACGGGGAGACACAGGAGGACGTGGCATCCTGAGATGTGGAGCAATCAGGAGAAATGGGGAAGAACATGACAGAGACACGGGAAGGGAGGCTGACAGCTGGCCATGGCAGAAGCAGCATGAGGCACCCCCAGCCTGAGCACTCTCACCGACTTCTCTTCTCATCTGAAACCTGAATTTCTGAAGCTACCTGATGCCATAAAAGCTAGAGCCCCAGGACCTGCTGGGCCCCACCCGAGGAATTAGTATTTACTCAAAGAGCAACATGTTCTTTTGTCAATAAGAGACCCGGAAGAGTGTCTCTAGGAAAATCATCCCTTTGCTTGTATTTCTCTGAAAAATGATCAAATAACACCTGAATCAGACAGGTCAGTCTCTGAAAGCTGAATGTGCATTTCCACGCCTCCCTTCTAATTATCACATTCCCCTCATGTTGAAAAGATGTCAGATTATTTTCCATCATTTTCTTTAGAAGTCCTTTTGGCAATTTAACAGCTGTTTTGCTGTGGTGGTGAGGGAGGGACCTATGAGGCAAACAAACTGCCGCGGACTTTGTAATGAACACAGATGCCTGACCACCTGCTTACGTGTACCTCTGTGCGGTATTTACACAGCTCTTACCTCCTTCCAGGTAATCCAACCAAGCAGCTGTTCTTAATATTCCTGTTTTACAGCCAAGGTAACCAGAGGTCAGGGAGGTGAATGACTGTGTGCTGGAGACCTGCACAGGGGTCAGGCCTTCTGTCTCTAAGCCGCACCTACTCTTCTCCTTTTTCCAGATACCCCTGCCCAAATAGGGCTCTGCACCCCCCATACCCACCAAGGACATTTGGTGAAGTGACTAAGAGCATGGGTCTCAGGGCTGGACAGTCCTCGCTCATGTGTGGTGCTGGATTATGCTAGTTTATTTCAGTTTTAGCCTCCTTATTTGTAAATGGAGACAATAATAGGTACTTGTGGCATAGACTACACTTGTACATATTAAGCAAGATGATTTATGTAAAACTTTTACATGGTATTTAATGCTTGTTAACTCTTTAATAAATAGTAGCTATGCTTATGAGTTAGGTCTCTTTTAAAAAATGGGTAGTGTCTATCAGAGGGGATTTGAAGAAGAGAAAGACAACAAGTTTGGCTCATTGAGATAAAATTAAATGAGAGACCCTCTACGGGTCAACCATATGTCAAACAGAAAGATGAACTTTGAGGAGGGTTGAAGGACAAAACGAAGAGAGAAAGCAGACATAATCTTGGAATGGTTGGCTTTTTTTTTAACCACAAAAATGAGGGAAGCTGAGGCCCTCTCCTTTTTAAGGAGACTCACAAACTAACAATTTAGAGTTCTGAACCAACTAAGAATCATGCCATAAATTTTAATAGGGCCAATAGACTACCTTTCCAATTGTGATGGTTAAGTTTATATGTCAACTTGGCTGGGCCATGGGATACCCAGATATTTGGCCAAATATTATTCTGTGTGTTTCGTGAGGGTGTTACCTGGAGGAGATGAATATTTGAGTCAATATAAATAAATAAATCTGAATAAATTTATTCAGAATAAATTTATTTTATTTTATTTTACTGAATAAATCAGATGGCCTTTCTGGGGATGGAGTGTCACATCAAGTCAATTGAAGGCCTGAATAGAACAAAAGGGCTGGTTCCCCCTAAGGTAACAGGGAATCCTTCCTTGCTTGGGCTGAGACATGGGGCAACTTTTATAGGAGATAAAATTCCAAAGTTTAAAAGCACATTTACCATTACGTTGTCATGCCCAGTTCCAGTAGATCTGTGTTACTCCAAAACCCTACAATGAATCACAATCGAATTGGCATAAAGTATAAAATCATGTCCTAGAAATATGGTCTTATAATAATATTAGTCTTGATGTGGTAAAAGTTCACCAAGAAATTCAAACCATGTGTGAGTCTCATTTGAATATTTATAGTCCTGCCCAATTAGCTAAAGACATTTTTGATAAATTACAATCTTTCCATCCTTTAAAAAATATTAAACATATAATCATAATACTATGTATGTTAGGAATATTAATACTAATTTTTTTTTTGTATTCTCCCAGTCTTCTGCAGAGCTGGAGCCAAGCAATTTCTCCACCTAAAATCATCTATCCATGAATTAAAATTAAGAAATAAAAACGGAGGTGATGGGGAATGCTGGCTGTGAGGCGCTAGAACCCCCACAGCCCAGGAGGTGCGTTCAACTGCTTTTCCTCCCTTCCTGAAACAAGAATAGCCCTTTCTCCTTACTCCCTCTGCTAGAAGTCATGTAGCTTCTGTGTATTTTCCTATCCCATCCCTAAAAGCACATAGCCTTCTCTCCCTAAAGTTAATCTTTACCCCTTGTACTAAGATTCATGTCATTTACTTATCCAGTTACTTCCCCTCAATCTTGTAAGATGAAAATATTCCCACTTGCTTTCCTTACTGATTTGCAATATTGTTAGTATAAGCAACCTTGTTTAGGTACTATGTAAATGAAGCTGTTCACAGAGTTTGGTGCTGGCTGCAGTCATTAGCTGCACCAGACCTTCTGACACCATTTCTATCTTTTATGCAATCTATGTCTCCTGTGTCATTTATTTTATCAATTCTTTGACATTCCCTCTCTGGTTCCTTTACTCTTTATGCTGGTTTGTGAAACATGTTCTGAATTTGCCTCCTTTTGTAGGTTCTTGGTAAGTTTTTTTGATAAGAGCACTCTATGGGTGAGATTACACTTCCTCAGCATCACATCAGAAAGCATGTAGGGTCAGTGACTCCCGCTATTAATGATGCTATATTTGCTCACTTGATTAAGATTAGCTCTGCCAGATGTCCCCATTATTAAGATATATTTCTTTTCTTCCTTTTTAAAAAAATTTTTTTAATTGAATCATAGCTGTGTACAATAATTCAATCATGGGGTACAGTGTGCAGGCTTCACATACAATCTCAGATACTTTTATCAAGCTGATTGACATAACATCCATGAGATTTTCTCATTTACTATGTGAAAACATTTTTGATCTGTATTTAGAAGTTTTCTGACCCTTCAAATGTGCACCTACAGTATGGGAGAAGATACTTGCGTGGTACACAAGTGACAAAAGGCTAATACCCAGAATCAG